>JAODXP020008655.1:0-96275 GCA_027497455.2 Sardinella longiceps
GTCCCTATCCTGTAGGACTACAACATTTTGAGACTTCGCTCTAAACTGTGTGCTGATTGGCTAAACCGTAGAGTAACCGAGGGAAAGGCAGGAAGGGGCGGTTATTCCAGACTACGTGCGTAGATAAAATGTTTAGCGGAGATACGTAGGATGGCATCGCCAGGCTAATAGATCAGGGCTGATAGTGCTGAACATCCTAGCAAGGTGGGCTTATAGGGGGTTGTTATGCTTGCGTCGCGTGTTATGTGTGTGTGTGTGTATGTGTGTGTTTGTGTATGTGTGTGACCCCAATAATTGCCCACCTCTGAATTATAATATGTAATGTAGTCTTACACTCACACACGTGTAGCCGGTGGTGGTCCGCACCGCACACGGGTCTCGAACCCGCCACCCCGCAAGCTACAAACTCCCTGCGTGGGAGGGGAACGCTCTAACCAACTGAGCTAAAAGCCCAAGCTTCTAATCCATCGTGTTAGAAGAGCCCATGGAATTGGGTGATGAGGATTTACACATACTGCCGCCAAGCTAGCCTAGCTAGCTGGCCTCCGTTACACTCACCCTCCAAACCCCATCCGGGTCACGGCACCAATGTAGCCGGTGGCGGTCCGCACCGCACATGGGGCTCGAACCCGCCACCCCGCAAGCTACAAACTTCCGGCGTGGGAGTGGAACGCTCTAACCAACTGAGCCAAAAGCCCGAGGCGCCCATGGAATTGGGTGATGAGGATTTACACATACTACTGCCGAGCTAGCCGAGCTAGCTGACCTCCGTTACACACGCACACACACACACACACACACACACACACACACACACACACACACACACACACACACACACACACACACACACACACTCCCCTGGTCACGACACACTTTTAAAACACTACTTGGTTATGGGCAAATTCCAAATCTTCAGCTAGGAGGCAGTGATGAGCACACAAGGATGCATATTCACCTCAGAATGTGATTCATCAATCCTTATAAGTTTCAGGCAATTTATTTAAGAGTACCATGAGAAGAAAACGTGAAAATTTTACTTCCTACTTTAATCTCACCTCTTTCTAGGATTTTTTTCGCAGTCATGTGGGTAACCTAAGCCTGAAATCAGGCACTGTCAAGGGCGTTGTAGTGGGGCGAAAAGGGGGACTGAGTTGCCAGTACCTATTTGCATCCTGTTTCTATGGGAACTAAAGCAGTGAAAGTCATGGCAAATAACTTCATAGCAGAGAGCAGGAGGAGAGTTTTCACTTTTGGAGCACCGGTGTGGTATTGCACCTAGGGGCGCTCATGGGCGAGTCCAGAATGGCTTGTGTTCAATGGAGCTGCACACAAATTCCTACATTTCTTTCTATATAAATTTTTGTCTTAAAATTGCAATAATGTTTACGATACGATAGGGGACAATGATTGTGTAAATAATCGAGGAACATAATTTTTAGGTGCTTTTGTTCAGTTTAACATCGACATGCAGTCTCATAGTTAGCATAATGCTAGCGGGGCACAAGCAAAACAGGCTCTGAATGAAACTGAAAGAGAATGAATGTGTTTGTTTAATTCACTTTTGATTGATAATCTATGTCCAATTTGCGAAAAATAAAATAAAATCTGACAGTTCCTGTCGTCTAATGGGTAGAAACAATACAGTTAACCATGTAGCTCCATAGGGCCCCAGGTATTTTGGACACGCCTGCGATCATCCATCCCGGAACTGAAGTCAAATTCCGGTATAATGGGGGGGAATAGAGAGCGGAGAGGCTCTCCATAAATGGGCTCTGTTAACAGTAAGTAGAACCAGGAACTAAACGACGCTGGTGCTTCTCACTCCGCTTGACTCCTCTCTGCTTTCATCTTGTGTGTGGGTATGTGTGTGCATGCATGACTGGAGGAGTCTCAAGGTTGCACTGGCTGAAGGTTTGAAAAAAGCTATGTGTTTCCTCACTGTGATAAGCTATGTGAAACACTGGAGTTAACGTGATTGGTTTGGCTATGAAAATTGCTGCTGGCACGTGACAAATGCGATGTGCAGGCAGGGAAATGAGAGAATCATTAATAAGAATTGATAACGTTGGAGACACACAATGTTGATGGAATTGATGATATGAGTTCTGAGTCAGAACCGGCTCTCGATACCCATCCCCTAACAGTCACTTTATATTTTCCACCTGAAAATATTCACATTTGAGACGCAGTGAATGTAAAGTTCTTCAAGTTACGATTGAACATTATTTCGTTGTCACTCATTGTGTGGGGTGCCTATGCCCGACCCAAGCCCACATCTACTGTACATTTTTCGTCTTAACTTTTTCCCATTGAAATGAATGGGAACGCTCCGGAAAAAAAAAAAAATCCACCTGCAGCCCAAACCATAATGCATAAAGGGATGAAACTTGGTACACCGATAGAGGATTGGACCTTGATTGATTACACCAAGTTGCATGCTGGTGCCTCTCACGCTCTAGCGCCACGAACTGATCAAAGTCGTATTTGCGTTCATTTTGAACCATCTGTCCGATTTTCATAATTCTGGTACCATTGGAATCCTTGGAGCTTGACTAATCCAACACATGATGTGATGTCATTTTCCACCTAATAAGATTTTCTGTCACTCTGAATTTTCTCCAAAGTTAACAAGTGACCCTGATTGCATAGTTTGTCCGATCATCACGAAACAAGCAAGCATTACAGACCATGCCTGGTCATTGATTCTCGATATGCTCTTAGACGTCAAAGCAATTGCCTATGGCAGCCAATCAAAGTCAATGGCGAAGTCGGAAAAGAGGAAGTTAGCTCAGATCTCGGAAATGCTTTAATGTATTAAAATCATATTAGTGGTATGAATACACACCATGCAAAGAACCCTCACCAAATTTGGTGTAATATCACCACTAGGGGGCGCCACAATTAGCATGAACATGCGTCTCATAAACACTTTGACATACCATGACTATATTTGATGGTATGAATTTGGACACCATCCCACGTGGGCTCATAAATTTTGATGTCATTTGACCACCAGGGGGTGCCGCAATGGCATCGGAATTGGCAAAAAGACCACCACCGGCTGCATTGGTGCCGTGACCCGGATGGGAGTGATGATTTGGGGGGTGAGTGTAACGAATGCCAGTTAGCTAGTACGTGTAAATCCTTACAACCCAATTCCTTAGAAGCCTGGGCCCACGCCAGGAGTTTATTGTAGCTGGTGGGGTGGCAGATTCGAGACCCGTGTGCGGTGTGGACCGCCACCCGCTACACTGTCCCACCCAGATGTGGGCCTACGTGACTCACTAAGAACACAGCATTTCACCTGGATGGGCGTTTAGGTAGGATGTTGCCATGCAAACATTAGGCTAAACTTTACTTTATATTTTCAATTTGGAATGAGTCCGGGCTCCTTCATAAGTTGGAGAATTTATTCCCAAGTAAAGAACAAAAAAAAAACATAATAATAATAAAAAAATATTCCACTCAGGTTACATCTGACAGTGTTGGAGATGGCTGTAAATCTCAGCCTTGTAAATAGGATTAATATCACTAACCTGTCAGACTGGACCAGTCAAACAACTGTAAAATTGTACAGTTTACAAAATGTAAATTTATGAAGACGCTTGCAACAAAGATCATTGAATACAAGCATGAGAACGTACTCTATCCAGTGACGCAGGACGTAAAAGTCCAGCCCCCAGGCGAAATGCCGTGTTTCGCAGGTCTACTTTTCCCTATTATAAAGACTTTTATTTTGAAAAGGAAAAAAATACTGGCATACTGAACATTAATGTACTGTCGCTGGCTTCACGCAGATTGTTAGACCTGAGCGCAACGTTTTGCAACAACTCACATTCATTAGCTCTCTAAAACGTTTTCCAACTTTCATCTTATTTAACACAAGGAAGTTCTGTCTTCTAAACGTCATGGCAGAGCTATTGTTGTTGTAGTGGTGACTATACGGCCCAATGAGAGCAAGGGTTTTACCTAGTGCTCTCCGGTAGTTTCGAAGCTTTGAGCAAGTTACCTCAACATGGACACTATCTTTCACGAGAAAGTAAGCTCCCGTTTGTCATTATGTTAGCAGTTACAACCATTTTAACATTTCGATTATTCCAAAGGTTTTGATAGGTTGAAATAGACGATTATGCAGTAAGGCCGTTTCCGTAGCCGATAGGCTAGCAAGGATAGTTGCTACACGCCTGTAACGTTAACCCTAACGTTAAGGTGAATTGGACTGCATTGAATTTGTTGTTAACGTTAATCATGGTTCAGTTAAACTGCGTTTTAACTAATTCATGACAAATTAATATTGTTGGCGTTACTTTAACAACCGATCACAGGTTGTAACCTTGTGTGATAACTCATACATTACAGCAAAATAGCATAACGTTACTCTTCTATTCTTGTGCTGTTGGTCGGAGACTTTGAAGTTAACGATGATAATAAAACCCCTTAGCAGAGCTGGGGAAACTAAGGCCCGGGTTCCACATGCAGCCCGTTGGGCTTTTTAATTCAGCCCGTAGCCTTCCTAAATTTGAATAAATTTACATTTAACCAAGGTGAGTTAGACCATATATATGCATGGTTTATCAAATTGATTGTAAAATCTAAATCCCCATTTTTTAATTGTGCATGTTAACAGTGGGGCTATTTATTTTCAACCAGTTTACCTTGCCAATCAACCCCCGTCAACAGGTTGACACCCCGGCTGTCAGTCATATGTAGGCTAGCTAAAATCCAATGTGGCCCTTCAGGCAAAATAATCGCCCTGCCCTGTTGAAGAGTAGGATTCTTAATAAGGTGTAAGTAGTTTAAATTGAATCCTAGTATAGTTATTAACGTTGCATTTTTAGTCAACAACTAGCCTAACCTATCGATAACAACAGTGCCTATAAAGTAGGTTATTACTGGAGCAGTGGAGTGGAGTACAAGTACCACAAAAGTGACTTGTACCTTGGGGGCAAAACTCCCTTTTGGGTGGAAATCAGACATGGGCTGCTGTAAAAGGTTGTTATAGCCTACAAAAAGTAAATCTTGGATGTCCCAGGATCAAAACCTGGGTGAACAACCTGGTCAACAAGCTAGGCTATGTGTTACAGGCCTTGGCCACTTTATGCCCCATTATAAGTCTATGGAGCTACATTTGAAGGCTGAATAAGGTGAAACATTTAACTAATAAATATCCCCACAAAAATTGGCATGCTAGTTATTTATGTTAAGATAATACTTTTTTGTATAGCAAGTTTTCTGAAATACTTTGGACATTCATGTTAATGAGCCATTGTCTAACGCAGTAGGCCTATTTGGCACACATTTTAGGCCATGGGACATGCAGGAGTTAAAGTGGGGGGGGACGCGGGGGTATGCAGCACCTCAGAAAAATGAACAATATCATCCAATTCTTTTTCTATAAATTTTTCTTTATTTGTGCGGACACAAAATATGAGAGTTCCCCCTTGTGACGGAGTGCCGTCACTGCGCTGTGACTGCCATACCAATGAGCCTGGCTCTTTGGCAATGCAGTCAAGTTGCAAGTTTAGCACCCCGGAGACCCTGGTTCGAGACCGGACGGGGTCACTGTTCTCTCCCTTCGCTACACCCTTCCTGCCAAATCCCACTTTAACCACTGGGGACATGGACTTTTACAGTGCACCTCTACCAAACAAGCAGACTATTTATGAGAAGTAGGCCTAAGGGTATGCTGAATATGAAATATTGACAATTGTTGGTGTGGAAGAAAAGGCCACTTGTCTCAGTGCATAATAAATCTCATACACAGGGTGTAGGCTTGTGAAAATATAGGCTATATAGAAAACCGAGCTTCGCGTTCGTAAAGACAGGACAGCTAGCTTGGAGACATCAAAGATAGGCTAACATGAAAGGTAAAGAGAACAAATTATTGACGCGGCCAACATTGTCAAGTTGTGCCGAGAATATTCGCACGGGACACCAAGCGTCTCAAAATTGCTTAAAGTCATGGGCTAGCTGATTTGTTTACTACCGGTAATATAAACACTAGCGTTAGTTACGGTATTTACAATTATATTTCCAGTTCTGATAATGCCAAGTAGGCCTATGTTATTTAGAAGAATTGGACGCACCAACACTGTCACTCACTATTGCTCTCTCCCCCTGACGCGCCCAGACAACACACGCACTCGCGCTCTCTCTCTGCCTCTGCCTCCCCTTCCTGCACGTGTGGCTTATTCTGTATTCTTACATGACTTATTTCAGTAAATAGGCCTACAGTCCTTTTTTACTTTTTTACAAATCTAAAAGTAAGGACAAATAGCTTTGATTAAGTTTTTGATTCATGTGATTCAGCCTATGTAGGCCTATGTTTCACAAATAAGTTAACATTGTGCAATCCTAATTGTTACAATGTTAGATGACATACACTTATTGAGATTAGATGCCAGGAAGCCAAGGTTTTTGAGTGTTGATCCAACAGAAGTTTTGGAATAAAATAGTTGGGGTAAAAGTAACCTTTTTTGTCAGGAATAGTAACCAATGCTCTGTAATTTTATGTGGCCATTCATGATGCATAACATATATTGCTGTTTAAAACACAAAATTAGTTTTTATCCAATTCTATCTACCTAGCTATCCTTCCATCCGAGGTAGTGTAGGCTACCGGTAGAAGGGTTGGGACCGGGAGGGGATAGGGGGGCCCCAGGTCCAATGAAGCCGCTTTAGGGGGGCCCAGCTTGCAAAAGGTTGAGAACCCCTGGCCTATACTGTAAGCCTTTTCAAGGGTATGATGCCTTATTTATGTATACATGATATTTCAGAAAACTTGCAAGATAAAAAAGTATGACCTTAACATGAATAGTCAGCTCAGTAATTTTTGGAGGGATATGTATTAGGCTAATTAAAATGTTTACCTTATTTACCCATGATATATTGATCCATAGACTTATAATGGAGCATAAAGTGGGCAATAACACATAACCAGCTTCTTGTTGACCGGGTTGTCCACCCAGGTTGTGATCCTGAGACATCCTAGATTTTATTTTTGTAAAACAACCTTTTTCAGCAGCCCATGTCTGTTAAATCTCCTTTGCCCCAGCACTATACTATCTTTAACTCATTGACTGCCATCCGTTTTCAGAATAGAGAGCTCCATACTGCCAGAGGTTTTGGAGAATTTTGACTGTTTTTTTAAAGAGCCACAGAATATTATGTGTTATGACTACATAAACAATGAAACTACCACAAGAAAGAGCAGACTCTCTTCTTTCACCAGAAAAAAAGTTCGTTTCTACTCCTTTCCATTGCTTAGAAATCAGCAGGCGAGCATAAGCTACTTTCTCCAAAAACTCCCATTTTTGACCAAAAAAGGGAGAAAATTAGCGTTTTGTTTGACAACAATAGTGTCTTGGATGCGCGTATTTTTCGGTCTATTAGCACGTCAAACATCGGGAAAATGTCTTCCTTTGATAAGACCACAAAAACAACAGTAACAGGGGGCTTTTGGTAATAAAATAGACATTGTTGTAACAAGGTAAATATATGCTATTACAGGCTGTGACAGCGATAACTCAGTGATCAACATCCGGCTCGCAAATTCTTACCTGACCCGGAACTGTGAGCTAGCTGGGCAGTGAAACAAGTCACAACTGGGTGGATGACGGATAGCAAAATTCAGACTGTCCTTTTGTCACACACGTATAAAAAATGGTAATTGTTAAGAATTGATATGGAAATGTTGTTGGTCTGATAGGATCAACTTCCTGCATACTAAAAATTTTGGTGTTGTATTTAAATTTTGACATAAAACAACTATCCAAACATAAAAAATGTCATATGGTGTGACTGTCCACTATGCGTGTGATTTTCCTAATTAGAATGTATATCCATATTAAGTATAAATACTTTAAAATTTTACCAGGCAAATAAAATAAGTGGATGTTTTCTATAACCACAGAAAGTTTCGATGCCCATGCATAACGTCCAACTAAGTTCTAATCAAATATATTTTGTCCCTACAATGGACGTCATATGGTGTGACACTATATTTTATATTTTCAACGGGCATTAATTTGGACATCATTGCCATTACACGGACCCTGCTTCATCAGGAAGTTACAATAGCATGTCAGGAGTGATTGCCATGGTCAGGAGGTCAGGTCTGCCTTTTAGATTTTTATATAAAAAGCTCCATATCCGACATCATCAATAGTGGCCAAACAATTGTGTCTTATGGTGTGACATCATTTGCAATAAAAATTGTTATTTTTCACAAATCTTCTTTATGAATTCTTAGAAAGCATTGCTGCCATGTGGTCAGTTGCATGCTAAATAATATCTAGCCTAGCTGTATTTAGTTGTCTAATAAATTAGATAAACTGTCAAAATGTCATATTGAGTGACACTATGTCATATGAAGTGACATTGTTATTACATTGTTATTACATTGGGACATTGAAAATGTACAGTCACACTATAGGCCTATGACATTTCTGTCACACTCTATGACCAAACTGCATTTTTATATTGAAATATATGTAAAAACACGAATTCAATTTAAAAATCATATATGAAATATATTAAATCTGTGATAAGAATTTAGCAAAATAGGATCTGTACAATTTATATTTCCCTTTCCCATTTTTCCCCCATGTCACCATGTTTCACATGTAATATGCAGTTGAAAAATAGATGTTATCCCTAAAGTTCTTTTCAGTGGACTTCAAAATTCATTGTTAATGATTTTATTTTCATGAAATACCTTTTTTTGCGCTGATACATTGTGATTTGGTGCATTTCATCATATGATGTGACACTATGTCATTTGGTGTGACGTCAAATAATCATAGAAAACGTCATAAAACAAGACTTTCTAACTGACAAATCATGACAAAATCAATAGTGTAGAAAGGAAATGACATCTGCAAGAATCTCAAGAATTTTGAGCAACTTTTGACAAAGAATGTCAGAAATACGCTAAAATATCTGGTTAGAGTTCAGACCATTCTCCTCCTTGACATAATAACTTGTCAAATGTTAAGTTTTTATCCTAAATATTCACAAGCAAATGTTGCATATCAAAGCAAACATGATTAATAAGTACATTGACGTAAATTAAAGAAGAAAAAAATACCTAATTTTTATTTTATATCAAATTGTTTTAATGTCACACCATATGACAGTTTTAGGCACTACCTTGACAAATTCATATATAAATACTTATTTTAATTAAAAAATGTAAAAAATATTTACGTATTGGTTAAGTTTAGACTCACAGCAACACATATAAACACTTTTTAGGGATGATATTTGAAGTTTTTTAAAAATCCTTTTTTCAGGCTTATTTGTCATCCACCCAACTGCAATTTCCGTTTGCCCAAGGTTGATCTCCTCCATCTCCCACGATCGGAACACTACTCGAACTACTATGGCAGTGACACATACTCTGATCGAGTGTGAACTGCCTAAACTTCTCCGATTTACGTCTGCACTTTGCTAGCGGCATATTTAGCCATGTCATTAACTTTCTCTACTTCTCCCTTGGCTATACCTATGAATCTATGCTCATCTCACATCTAAAGTGACACACTGCCACCCTCAGGATCAACTTGGAACAACGGGGCAGGCTGCAGAAAGACCTAGAGAACCTTGTCTGTAAATATCAGAATTCTCCGTCGAAAATTGTTAAAAAAACGCAGTTGACATCTAAAGACGTCATTGGCAGTGAACGGTAGTATTTCACTTGATGTCTGAAGACGTCATTGGCAGTCAATGAGTTAAAGTACCGGTAGGCTAGTACCGGTAACATTGTCTAAACATCGACCTGCAGGCCGGCATGCCCTGACGAGAGTCATGACTCGATCGATCGATTGTTCTTTCATTCAAATTGTATCATCAGCCCAGTTTTCAGAATTTCTCGGGGTAGAAATACCCAAATAGTATACAATTCAGCACTTGAAAGATGTATTGGAGTAAAAGTAGGCCTATTCAATTCATGTTGTGGGTTAGGCCTATGGGTGGTGTAATCAGTGAAGAGTATAGAACCTTCTTGCAGGTAGCTTTTCTTGCCCTTCAGTTATTAAGTTAGAATTATTACATGCAAACCGTTCATTTCTATTTGTAACATTCCCTCTCTGTCATTTCTTAGCATCCCTAAGGCACAGACAGACAGATTGATCAATCGATCGGTCTTTCATTAAAATTGTATCATCAGCCCATTTTTCGAAATTTCTCGGGGTAGAAAGCCCCAAATAGTAAGTGTAGGCCTAACAATTCAGCACTTGAAAGATGTATTGGAGTGAAAGTATTCAATTAATAAAAAAATATGTAGTGAAGTAAAGGTGCAGGAGAAAAAAATGACTCCAGTAAAGTACTATACTGCAATATAGTACTTTGCCTAAGTCCAGTACTTATGTAATTGTACTTCATTACTATAGGCTCAGCCTACTTCTCTGTATAACATTTTCAAAACGTCTCAGGAATTGCCAGTTGCATCTCCTCCATGATTGTGAAAATATTATGACAAAAAAAATCTGTTGTTAAAATAGCAGGAGGGATCGTTATGTGCCCAGCACTGCCTGAACAATCTTCTGCAAGGAGAGTATTTCACACCTGTAGAATTGTCATCAATTGCCCATCAGTTGGATGAAGAGGAGCGTATGAGAATGGCAGAGGGTGGTGTAGCCAGTGAAGAGTATAGGACCTTCTTGCAGGTAGCTTTTCTTGCCCTTCTCTTCACTTATTAAGTTGGTATTAGTACATGCAAACCGTTAATTGCTATTTGTAATATTCCCTCTCTGTCATTTCTTAGCAACCCTCTGGGAATATGGACGACAGTGGGTTTTTTTCTATCCAAGTGAGTTTTCAGATTTTTTGTTTGAATATTACTAGTCCCAGTTCCATGTTTTTCCATTTTCATTTTTAATGTGGTTTGTTCTCCAAAGGTCATCAGTAATGCTCTAGGAGTGTGGGGTTTGGAGCTGATCCTCTTCAACAGCCGTGAATACCAGCGGTTAATGATCGACCCAATGTAAGGACTCTTACATGATTATTGGCTAAGATTACACGATCAAGTTGTTGTTACCTCCGCCAAGGAGGTTATGTTTTCTCCGGTGTGTGTGTAGCCTATCTGTCTCTCTGTCTGTGCCTGTGTACAACATAACTCGGAAATGCTGCATGAATTT
This sequence comes from Sardinella longiceps, assembly GCA_027497455.2. NCBI lineage: Eukaryota > Metazoa > Chordata > Actinopteri > Clupeiformes > Clupeidae > Sardinella > Sardinella longiceps. The sequence continues at coordinate 11,142 of JAODXP020008655.1, forward strand.
GGAAATTTTCGGACAGTGTGTGTATTGGGATAAGGAAGAATTGAACAGTTTTGGTGACGATCGGTGACCCAGAACACCACATTGTCTTGGTGGAGGTCTGCACTCTCTCAGCGCTTTTCTGTTTTTTTTTTTTTTTTTTTTTTGATTTTTATGTAATAGGCCTGCGTAATATGGCTGGAAGTGGATTGACTTAAAGACTGGTCATTCCATCATCTTTTTCTCGGTTTGTGCCAGATTTGTGCTCGTATTTTTCACCATATAGTGGGTCACTGTTAGAAATGGACACTTCACTCAAGCACAGACACGTATGAAGTAGGGGTTAAGGAGGTCATGATTAGAGGTGATGATGCAATAGGGCTGGGCGATATTCCGGTATTACGACTACGACTGATATGTTTTTGATATCAGATTGTAGTTTAATAATATTGTCATATCGGTGTCATCTTAATGATGGACCATTTTTATCAAAATCCACTCGCTCTATTGTGTTTTGACCCGTCACTGCCGCAGCCAGAGCCAGTTCTCTTACATTGCTCAACGGCGCCCCTTTCATAATGCACGTGCTGCCAAATTGCAGCAAACTTTCAGTTCAAACACGGCGGAGACAGTGGAAGAAGCAGAGCTTGCATCAAAGAAAAAGAACTATGTCTCGCTTATATTTCCGCCATTCCAACGTTTCAGTAGCCTATGTCCTGTGTTTGTAGCCTATTACTTGAAGTAGGCCTACTGCTAACTCATGCCTACACACGCACTCACACACAGGTGTATGCGTCTACTCTGCTCTGTTGCTCCGAAGTTTAGTAGAACTCCGATGTCAGTGAAAACAAATATTTTGCAGACGCAATCATTGACGTTAACTCGCATGTTCGATATTTAGGTTGTTAATTAGATAGATTATTAATGTTGTCGCTTACAAATCTCTTCTCTTGAACTGAATACCTCGCAAATATCTGTTTCAAAATTGTAGCGCGAGTGAGAGAGGTGAAACAGTTCGGAGCGCAACTGAGATTGTTTGTGAGCGTCATTATAGCAATAGCTTTATGCAAACGCATATGTGGACGTACAACCTCTGTCTCTCTCTCATCTTCAAATCACTTCGTCACTGAGAGCTTCTTGCAGGGCAAAATGGCAATATGGCAAAATGCATTTTAAAGGTATGCCCATGCAATGTAGGTTTACTCATGTAGACCATAATGCCATATTTTCATTGAGCCTGTTTAAAATATAGGCCTAGTAGGCTATAATTTTAAAGGGCCACCATCCATTTCTTTTTTTTTTTTTTTTTTTTTTTATGTAAACTTGCGAACTAGGTAGGCCTACATAAAAGACATACAAACATCTCTCTGGCACTACTTGAACATAATGATTTCTGATAGCAAAAATTATAGCAATATCATGCTACAACTAGTTTTTTTTTTGGTATTCTTTTTGGTATCCTTTTGGTATTTTTTTTGGAATTGGTATTCACCTCCACCAATCCATGTTGAACAGGACGAAAATGAAAATGAATAAATAAATGTTAAATGTTGCAGAGCTGTTGGCCCGTTGTCAGTCATTGTTGACTGCCTTGGTAGCCTGTCTGTTATTGTTTACACTTTGTTGCACAGCTGTGTTGGAGCAATATGAAATTAGTCTTAAAACTGGTTGTGTTGTCATAATTGTGGTGTTGAGTCTGTACAAAACATTTCACTCTTCATTGTTGAAATATCGATATATATCGTATATCGCCCCTTGGCCCCAAAATATCGGGATATCAGTTTTGGCTCATATCGCCCAGCCCTATGATGCGACTAACCGGACTGTACATGCTAGAATACACTGACAAAGAACTAAGAGAAGTGGATGCTCAGGACAGAAAGAGAACCCAACCCAACCCAACCCAAATTTCCCTCGTCTCTGCCAGGCATTACTGGTAGGCTACATCAACTAGAAACTTGCATAAACTTTCTGAGCTCACATTGACTTCTATCAGCGATAAAGTAATAAAAATAAGCTGTTTGCTTAGGCAGATATCTAATGCTAGAGTGGCTACCAATAGTTATTTCCTGTCCCATCAATAGATGTAGGCTGCATCTGGAAAGACGGGTTGCATTTGTTGTTTGTAACTAGGGTTGCAAAGGGGCAGAAAGTTTCCGGTAAATTTCTGTGAATTTTGGGAATTTTCAGAATTTGTCTGCATTTAAAGCTTAATAGAGTTTATGGAAATTAGACATGCATTTTAAATTTGGGATAATTTAGAGAAGCATAGTCATATACCAAGACAAACATTAACATTTTGTTTTGCCATAAGCAGATGTTACAAAGGGATAGGATTGAGGGGAAAAATGTGAGTTAACTGTAAGAATTGAACTCTATGAATGCTTAGGCTAACACTTTCATCAAACAATCAATTGTTTCACTAAACAACAAATAAACACAGCTCCCCCTTCAAAATGAAAGGATATCCCCTCCCATATAAAAATTTATTTAATTCAGAATTCTAGAAATTACTGTGCATGTGATTGAGGAATGCACAATGCGTGTAGGGGGTGTGGCCTAAATAGCTCTACTAGAAGTTGTGTGATATGTCCCTACTGTAGTGGAGGAATGACATAATATACTCAATTGTATTCACATCAATGATTGATACTTCCGCCAAGGAGGTTATGTTTTCGCCGGCGTGTGTCTGTCTGTGTGTGTCTGTCTGTCTGTGTACAACATAACTCGACGGACTGCACTGCACGGATTTGGATGAAATTCTCGGACCATGTCTGTATTGGGACAAGGAAGAACTGATTCGATTTTGGTGGTGATCGGTGATCCAGAACACCCCCTGGAGTGGATTTCGGCAAAAGTGAAACTAACATTTCCGCTGTCCCATACTTTGTCTGATTCACACAAAACTTGGTACACATCATCTTTGGACCATGTCTCACAACACCTATCCGTTGTTTTGTTTGAAAGTCCAAGTGCCCGCCTTCTCCGGCCAATGAAATTTGACGGCGAAGCCACCAAACAGGAAGTGACCTCATATCTCGGCCATGCTTTGACGTATTACACCCAAACTTGGTATATGGACTCTTCACTCGGTCCTGACCAGGAAAAAAATATGTTACACTCTCTAGCACTCCTAGTGGTCAAACATTATATCTCGGCTACGCTTTGACATAGTGCAACCAAATTTGGTATATGGACTGACGCCGCCGTCCTGACTATGTAGAACAAAAAAAACTCTCTAGCACTCCTGGTGGTCAAACATTATATCTCGGCTGGTTTGACGTATCATAACCCAACTTGGTATATAGACTCAGGACCCTGTCCTGATAACATCTGTCCACTGTGCATGGTCTAGCGCCGCCAGTTGGTGTTCACTGGAAATGCATGCATATGCAGGGGTGAGGTGGGGGAAGGGGGAAAATGGGGGGTTGCAAGTGGAAGTGGGAGGACGTGATTTTGCCTGCTTATATTTTATATTGCATCTGTGACCACATTGCCTTGGCAGAAGTGGAGTCTACAGAAGTGCAAAGTCTACATTCAACTGTAGACAGTTGGCGGAGGTCTGCGCTCTCCGAGTGCTTTTCTAGTTTTAGGCAATGTTATGCTCAAATATTTTTTTTCTACCAACTGTGTTCCTAACCCTCAACTTTGAAAAAAATCCCAGTTTATTCCCATAAAGTCCCATTAATTCCCAAATTTCCAACTTTGAACATTTCTGGAATTTTGTAACCGTATTAGTAAGGAGTGGTGCTTATATTTTAGAAGAAAGAAAAAAAAAATGTCTGATCTGACAACCATCGATAATGAATGAATGCGATTTTTATGTTTATAATAAGTAAGGCCCATCCTCCCGCTTGTTCAGTTCTGTGAATTCTTTATGAATGCATTTAAGCCGCTAGGTATGAGGGGATGTAGGGGCAAAACCCAAAGTTATGCAGGCAGTAAATGATAGTCTTAGGATGTTCTTTTCAAAGTATTCCTGGGAAGTGGTCATGTTGGTAGACCTGTTATGCCAATATATCCACTGCTAATTTATTTTCAAGATGGTTTATGAGTTTCAACTGTAATCATGTTGTAAGACCTCTGTGAAATGGAACTTAACTTATAACACTTGTTTTTAGTTGGTGTTTTAATAGGCTGCGTGGTTCCCAATCTGTGAGGCGGGCCTCCCCTGGGGATATTGCTATTGGATATTGAATAAGAAATGATTGGGGAATTGTTCTCTCTCTTTTTTTTTTAGAAATGAGAAGGCTTTCATATGCAACTACAAAGAACATTGGTTCACAGTGCGAAAACTTGGACAACAGGTACTGCCACATGTTCTACATTTGCTTTTTTTACGATTTGTTTAGTTTGTTTGAAAAAAATGTGCGCCTTATGCCTTTTGTCAAGACCTAATAATCCATTTTCGGTGAGCCTGCATCGGTGGAAGCCTGTAGGATATAGTGTATTAAAACTAGGGTTGCAAAGGGGTGGTAAATGTCTGGAAACTTTGGTTTGAGAAATTTTTGAACTATTGAGAAGTGATTTGAGAATTTAATTAAATTTTTTTTTTTTTGACAATTTAAAGAAACTGTCACATAAACCTACAAACACAAATTCTTTCATTGAACAATCAATGATTCCATCGAACAAATACACCCAAAACCCAAGGTAAGAGGCGAACTGTGATGAGTACCAAATGTTGCCATCCTTACATCGACCGTCAGCACCTAAAACAACAGGTATAGACTGATTGACTCAGATATTGGCTTTGTAATTACAAATTTTTTGGAGATGTTGACAACATTTCAGGGGAGAATGTCTCAAAATAATCATGCTAAACAACATGCATTATTATACTTTCCGTGTCGCCAAAACTTCAAACTATCTTGCTTCAGACCACTTACCTGCACAATTCATGCAAGAGGAAATAAGAGTTTTTTTTATTATTATTATTTAGCTTATTCAGGCCGAAGGCTAATCACTGTAGGCTAGTCATAGCTACTACCTGACACCACAGTCAAAGCCACAATGGACATAGACTGCCTCCTAGTGGCTGTAGTTGTATTTACATTATATTACATTTCCCTTGCTTCACGGAGAACACAGTGACACCACCCATTTTTAAGTAGACTCTACTTTACTATTAGGCCTATTCATTGTAGTAATGGTTTAGGTAGAACTCCCAACGGCCACCTGGTGGTTGTTTGGGTACATAAGAAAAAGAAAAAGCTGTGTGTATCATGCGTGCCCACTGTAGGTGGTGTGCGATTTGAGACCATTTCTACTCACGCTGTCCCAAAACAAACATGGTAGCGCCGGTTACTGGTTACCGACGCTGCCATCTATGTTTTAGGAGGCATAGGCGCACATATTTTGTGTCAACATAATTTTTTAATTGACGCAATCAATGGTGTTGATTAATTGCCCCACACCTAATTCTGTGCTTTTGAACCACACATTTTTCTATGTATGGGAAACCCTGAGTCAGCGAAGGGGGTGGAGTTGGAAAGATGTTGTTTGATTTTTGAACCTACAATGGGCAGCTGCAAACTACACAAAGCGGTAGACATATCCTATCAATTATAGCCCTTTTAGTCCCTGTCAATCTTGTAAGGATGAATAGTGAATCCTTCATGTGGCAATTCTGTATTGTGCATGATAATAATAACAGAAGCACTGACTACTAACCTGAGCAGGACTTTAGAAAGTGTGATTTTAACAAAAACAATATATGGTTAAAACTGTGTTTTTACAAGCAGCCACATATACATTTGACAATATTTGGTTGTGTACATAAGCACACTATTTTAACCACTGTTTTAGTCATTTTTACTCTATAGTGGTGTGATGTCAGGTGTCTGTTGATATTAGCCTACATAGGAGCTACATTTGGAGCTTGTTAAGATGTTAAAAACACAGTCTGTGGGTTTGCCGTCATGGCTACCTCTCTGTTTAAAAAAACCTAAATGAGTTGGACCCGAATTTCTGGCTTCTTCAGTACTGGCTAGTTTCATGTTGTCTCATTGCCTGAAGTTGTCCTAAGAAACAAGTTTGGTTATATTTGTACAGCAGCAGTTACAATTGTACATACTCTAGCCATATATCTGGTGGATAGTTTCGTGGTAATTGTACTGTTACAAATGCCTACCTAAGTACAGTATATTACTACAGCATATGATAATCACTTCTATGAACTCATTGTCTCTCTTGTTTTTGATCACGTGCATTTGCATTCCTGTATTAAATAAATAAATTGACATTGGCATGACTACTTTCCCTTTAATGTCTGTATTGGATGCATTGTTTAAGAAAACTGTTAATGCGTTTCCTTGATGACTTTAAATCCATTTTTAGTGGTTTAACCTGAATTCACTGTTGACGGGACCAGAGCTGATATCAGACACATACCTGGCTCTTTTTTTAGCGCAACTACAACAAGAAGGTAAGATTTTTTGAGCATCGAGAGGGAATCTATGCGGGAGGGAAAAACTCTTAAGTAAATAATGAAAGCAGTCAAGTGACTTCAATGCAGTATGGAAATTGAAAGTAAATTGCCAACAGGTGTTTTCTTTTGCTCTTTTTTTACATGACCTATACCAGGCATCACCAAATGGCGGACTTTGGTCCGCATCCGTACCCGTTGACTGGTCTGTGCAGACCCGTGGCTTATGATAAATTCACAAGATTAAATAGGCTAATTTTCATGGAGCATTATTTCTGAAGGTCGTGGCCATTAACAGCAGGCGCTGCTTATCTGGCCTATGAATATGATAGCTTCACTGAGTTGAGCCAATAAAATTATTAGTTTACCCCAGCGCACTACAGCAGAGCTAAAAGCTGAGAGGAAGAAAGTTAAGAGAAACGACCAAGACAACTTGACTTGCTTCAAAAAGCAGCGGAACGTAGACTAGGAAAATCGTTGATTTTTAAGATGAATGGATGGAGGAATCACAAATAACAGATTGCCATCTATTTTCTGCGCACTGTTTGATTGCTTGGGATCGCATCTCATCTCCACACCCTCTGCTTCATTGTAGCTGTATCAGACAACGTTAGTCTCATTAGAGTGCATGAAAATGCACTCTACTGTTCTTCGAAGTCTTCTTTTTCTTCTTCTTCTTCTTCTTCTTCTTCAACAACACTTAATTCAGCTCGAACCGCTTAAGCACATCAACATGAGCTATTCAGTGAAACTAATGACTTTAGTTGAGTTAAGATTAACGCCAATGTCTGATCAAGTTTTTGTGGTAACACTATATTAAGACACAAATAAAATCTAATTTATAATGAGAAACAAATGTCTAGTTTGCTACTAATATACAATATAGTAAGCAGCTATTTAATGGTGAATTTGTGTGTCTTAATATAAAGTGTTAGTGAGGACCCCCTTCCACTGTAAAGCGCGTTGGGTGTCTTGAAAAGCGCTATACATATGTAAGGTGTTGTTCATGTTGTTGTTGTTACCATTTTTGTTTTTGTTTCATGTGCTAAGACATTGATTATGTTGTAACTAATCTTTCTCAGGATATTCTATATTTGTGATCCGAGGGAACCTGCCTGAATGTGAAGCAGAGAAGATTTTGGGCATTGTACGTGTAGAACAGCAGCAGAGGCCCAAGCTGATTGGTGAAGATGATGCCCAGACAAGTGGTAGTCAAAGGTGAGCATGTGGAAGTAGACTATAAAGAGGTCCTTTAGGTGGAAAAATCAGAAATCAATTCAAAGTCAAATTTAGGCCTATTTTTATATTTGGAATACATTTTATATTACAATGCCATTTTAAAGTAAAATAAAGTTTTAAGCTGTTTATCCCATGACAGCATGAGAAAAAAAAGAGGCAGGGGAAAGAAAAATCAGAGCTGTCCAAAGTATTTTCATTAATAGGGGGGAAAACAGTACTGTCTGACTACCAAGTCAAGGCTGTTTTGTTTACTGGCAAAAGAAAATAAACCAGTATTTGAATAACTGCATAAAGGCTAGCAGATAATAGTCAGAAAAATGATTGGTTCAATTCCTTGCTGTCATTACTGTACCCCTGTCAAAGGTCATAATTTTTACCTCACTTGTTTGCAAATAAGTCCCAGTGTGTTGATGAGAATTTACAATGATGATGTTGAAACAACACCAAAGCACAATTTTCTCCTGCGGTCCCCCCAAGGTCTGAAAGTGTAATTTCCCATTAATTAAATTCAATTTAATTCAATTCAATTTTATTTGTAGAGCGCTCAAATACAGTGCATTGTCTCACTGTACTTTACAAACAGTACGGGAAGCCTCCATGAGTAACAGGGGCAAGGAAAAACTCCCTTGGGGGTTTACTAATAATTTGTTTTTAGGAAGAAACCTTGGGCAGATCCACACCTCATGGACTCGGCCTACCTGCCTGGGGCCTAATAAAGTATCCGTTAAGTCAGTAGTCTGATGCATAGATTACCCATAGCTTTCACAGAACAGCATGAGTACTGAATGTAGTCTGAGTTAATATACACATAGTTTGTGTGACAGTCAATAGGGTAGAAGGGTCAGGGGATGGAGTCAGTAGTTGGGGTGGCATTAGAGTTCATTGGGTGTGGGTCGCCATCTAGGTAGTGGTCATCAGAGGGCCGTCAGGCCAGATCCATCATTGGGCCTATGAGAGAAAAGGGAGGATGGTCCTGCAGCCGGTTGCACCAGCTGAGTGTAGTTTTGATCGTAAGGTTTGGTGTAAGTCACGTCGTAAACCTTACGGTGAAACTAGTTAGTTTAAAACTAAAGCTGCATTCTACCCCAGTTGTACCATAGCTTGTTATGTTGCACCGTAGTAAGTAGCTCCTAAATCAAATTTTCTGTCACAAAACATGACGTTATCACGGTTGTCACCATAGTTACTGTTGACAACCAATCAATATTGCCGTTTCATGATTTGGAAACAACTCCTAGAACACTGCATGATTTTGGTGTATGTTGAAACGTAACCTCTTTAGCAGTTGTTTTTGTGTTGTATTAGATAAAATTACTAGTGCTGTCAAGCGATTAAAATATTTAATCGCGATTAATCGCATTAATGCCGTAGTTAACTCAAAATTATTCGCAAATTTCTTTCTATTCTAAATGTCCCTCAATTTTAGCCTATTTAATTATTTTCATTTTAATGCTGTTATCAACATTCATTGGTGGGGGTGAATACCATTTAAAATAAAAGAAAAAACAGTTACAGCATCAGAAATTATTAACATGTTCAAGTACTGCCAGAGAGATATTTGTATGTATTTTATGTTGCTAGTTCACAAGTTTACAAAAAAAAAAAAACTGGATGGTGGCCCTTTAAATTATGCTAACCTATAAAGAGGCTCAATGAAAATAGGGCATTATGGTCTACATGAGTAAACCTACATTGAGTGAGCATACCTTTAAAATGCATTTTGCCATGTTGGCAATTGCCCTGCAAGAAGCTCTCATTTTAGTGACGAGGTCATACGTTCAGAATGAGGTAGGCTATTATATGCGTCTCGTCTGCACAAACATTCTCTCTCTCAGTTGCGCTCCGACCTGTTTCACCTCTCTCACTCGCGCTGCAATTTTGAAACTGATATTAGCCTATTCGCGGGGTATTCAATTCAAGAGAAGGGATTTCTAAGTGACAACATTAATCCTCTAGCTAATTCACAACCTAAATATGCAAACATGCGAGTGAACGTCAACGATTGCGTCGGTAAAATATTTGTTTTCACTGACATCGGAATTATCAATAGGCTCCTCAGCAGAGAAGACACATCTGTAGGCTACACGCGTGTGTAGGCGACTGTAGGCATGAGTATAGGTCCTAGCTGGTTAAGCAGTAGGCCTACTTCAAACAGAGGACTGTAGTAGCCCAACTTGGACAGTCAAAGAGTTCCACTTATCATTTTACTAGAGAAGAGGTTCACACGTTATTGTGCACAGGCTAACAGGTCTCAACTGAACTTGAGTGAGTGTTCACGAAAAGCACTCTCATTACACTCATAGCGCCCTCTAGTGGCTTGGAAAAAACATAACAGTAAAACAGAGTTTACTACAAGGACATAACGTTGGGAGGTGTTGGAATGGCGGAGATTTTTTTTTTTCACATTCCATATTTAGCTAATGGCGGGTCAAATGCATTAATCGCGCGTTAAAAAAATTGACGGCGTTAAAATGGGTTTGCGTTAACGCCGTTATTAACGCATTAAACTGACAGCACTAAAAATTACACATAATGCTAAAATACTACAGTCGCTATTTTATTGAGTTGGTGTTACGGTAATATTTCAGCTACCATTCTAAGCTTACCGAAGTGGTTAAACAGTTGTCCAAGAGGTAAAATTCATGTTCACACAAACAGTTCTCTTCCCTTGATGCTGCTAACTTTATCAACATTAAAAGCTGTGGCATCTGCGTGCTAACGGTAGGTATTTGTGTTGTTATACCCATACGGTTTACAGTAATCGCAAACGGGATTCAGATTCCGTTAATATTATTTAAATAGTGTGTATTGGTCGCATATGCAGCTCTTCTTTATTTGTACAGTGTCAAACTTAGTCTACATGCCATTTAAATTAGTTAAACATATCAACAAATGTCTTAAGATGGGCTTTACACCTATTGCTGCGGTGGTGTAACTTTGGGCATAACTTAGGGCATAACTTAGTGTTACGTTGGAACTTATTTGTGTGGTGCAACCCGTTAAAATTTAGTAGCTCCTAAAGTCCGTCGTTAGGGCAATTTACGCTAGAATAAGCTAAGTTGGAACTTACACTCAGCTGGTGCAACCAACTGCTGGTGTGTGGCTCTGGAGAGGTTGGTCGGCATCCGTAGTGGGGTAGGGGTTGGTGGCAGAGAGGCACTCATCATTACCAATGCCGTAACTCAGAGAAATTTTAATAGTGCTCTGCAAATATTTTGTGCTGCCTCCATCCAGAGCTAACAAAGTGTCAACGAGCCCAGAAGTAGCTGCACTCTGTTTACACCACATTTATGAAAGAAATCTTCACTTTTCAATCTTCAGTTTTCAAAAGGAGTCGTTTTCAGTGTCTGACACCTCTGTTTGTGTGTCAATGACCGGTCCCACCACATAAATGATGTGTTATCCAGATGTGTTTATTGGTTCATTAGCAGTTGACCATACACACACACACACACACACACACCGAGCATACTTAAAGGCAGACGCACGCACACAGACAGAGCTGAGTGTAACTGTTATTAAAGTGTCAGGCCACCATTTGTGGAAATAAGCACATCATTTTGCACCTCCCCTCGAGTTAAGCAATTGAGTTTTACCTTTTTTCTGTTCATCAAGCCGTTCTCCGAGCCTGGCGACAGGGCCGTTTCAAGGTACTTAGGGGGCCCCAAGCAAACAGGACATGGGGCCCTTCACCTCCCATAAACACCTACATGAACCACATTGTTATAATTTTCAAACATCATCAATATAATTATTTGTATTGTACAGGTGTCTAACTCCAGTTTAAAGTCATTTTTTGTTGAAAAACACCACCACCTTAACTACTAAAATGATTAAACAGTCAATCTTGGGGGCCCCTTTTAGCCTGGGGCCCCAGGCAATTGCCTGGTTTGCCTGCCTTGTTGCGACGGCCCTGCCTGGCGATACGACTTGAAGCTCCAGCCTAGCATAGATCCTTGAAATGAATTTGACCAGCTAGCATCGCGCCTGCTAGCATCTCGCTTAAAAGTAATAAATATTCCCGGTAATTTTCCCATTCAAATGCCTTCTCATCTCTAGTTGAAAAATGTAATAATACTTGCAGAAAATGAAACGTGGCGATTTCTTTGGACGAATTGGTTTGGAACTATATCTCATTTCTGCGTAATGATCAACGCGCGTGGCGCAGCAGCACACTCATATCCAAGCAGCCCCTGAAAATAGTCCCAACAAACACAACAAACGTTCATGTTACATTCACTACGTGTGTTGATTATTACGCTGAACTGGATTATAGTTCCAAGATAATTAAACAGAGGAAATTGGCAAGTTTCATTTTCTGCAGGTATTATTACATTTTCCAACTAGATATGAGAACACATTTAAATGGGAAAATTACCGGAAATATTTTTTACTTTTAAGTGTGATGCTAGCAGGTGCGATGCCAGCTGGTCAAATTCGGTTCAAGCAACTATGCTAGGCTAGAGCTGCAAGTCGTATCGCCAGGGTCGGAGGACGGCTTGATGAACAGAAAAAAGGTAAAACCAAAGATCATGGAATAGTGAGCAAGATAAGGCATCATAATACATTTCAATGGGAGCAAACTGGAATACTTCCTGTCTGCATAAATGCATTACATCACAATAAGAAAGATTCTTTAAGTCTGCATAAATCATTACATCACAAGAAGAAAAGATTCTTTAAAGGGCTCCGCACACCGCTTCCGACACAGTGCTCAGCACTCCGCTTCCAACATTCGATTCCATTGTTTTCAATGCAACCCCGCACACCAGCGCCGAACTCTTCCGCCGTCGGTTATGAATTACGATTCAAGTCTATTTTGTCGGAGCCGCCCATTGACATCCAATGGTAATTTCACCGGCTACCGTGCTAGTTGCTAGGCAAAATTGTCGGATACGAAAGTGCTCCGCAATGCTGGCGGAACCGGTGTGCGGCCGGCTTAAGTCTGCATAAAGGGGGATTTTCCCCCCCTCCCCCTTGCAAAAATAGAACCAGGAACTGAACAAGCGTTGACACCTCTCGCTCCGCTTGAATCCTCTCTGGTAAAACTCAATTTCTTAACTCAAGGGGAGGTGCAAAATGAACTTATTTCCACAAATGGTGGCCTGACACTTTAAATACTGGCTTGTATTTGCGCGCACACATACACACACACACACACACAATGTTTACGTAATAATAGCACACAATATTCTGTGGCTCTTGAAAAATCAGTCAAAATTTACCAAAAGTTCTGGCAGTATGGAGCTCTCTATTCTGAAAATGGCTGACAGTCAAACACACACACAAAACACACAGCCAGACACCAATTTTTGTCTTTACCCTATTTACCCATAATGTAAGCATATGAGGGCCTTATAATGGGAATAAAGTGTGTGATAACACACGCAAAGCTACAATTATTCAATTGTTTTCTATTTCAATATTACTATTTTAATCATTACAGGTTAAAATTCACCATTCACACTTGTTTTGTGTAATCATGTCATGTGTCATGTCCGTAATGCAAATAATGTTACGTCCATAACGCCAGTTTGCTCCAAAAAATAAAAATCACAGCCAGACACACATACTCACAAACACACACACAGGTAGAACATACACACACACACACACACACACACACACACACACACACACACACACACACACACACACACACACAGCCAATCAGAATGCCCCAAGCCTCTGTCAAACCAGGAAGTGGGCTCATATCTTGCCGATATGCCGGTTATTTGACGTATAAAGACTAATTTTGGTATTATGACTTTGGACCCCATCCCGACTATGTCCAATAAGTTGGACCCACTTGACCACAATGAAGCACAATAGCTATTCAAAAAACATTTTTGGCTCGTGTCTTTTGATGTGTTTGGTGTTTGGATGTATGGCCTCGTCTCTGACGTTGCCTCAATCATTTAGTCTTGTCGGCCTTGTTGTGGCGGGTTTGAGAAAGTACACTCTTGCAGTTTGTGGGAGGAAATGCAATCTAGTTTGTATTTGTAATTACCTGCCTGAATGTAGTGAGCTACAATTTGAAGTTGCATACATGATTTGAAGTTATTATGATGGGTAATCGTCACATCAACTCAGAATAGGAACATTGTATTAATGGCTACGTAATATTACCAGAAATAGTTTAATTTTAGCTTTTTAATAAATTAGATGTTTTTGAGGTCGTACTTTTGCATCTTTTCTTATTTATGTCGGATTTATGGTAGGCTGTTTGCTTTATGAAAAAGACACAACCCGACAACCAAAGTCACTTAGTGTGGTTATTGCCTGTAGAGGCCCACAGTGGGTTTAAAAGAGGTGTCATTCATCATGTTATCCAAAACTTTGGGGGGGGGGGGATTCAAAACGATACACCTTTCTGGTCCCTCCAAATGTTGTCAGCGGCTTGCTCACAGCTGTGATCGACAGGCAGCTATCCCTCCTTCCGAACCTGATTGGTGGAAGGCTACATGGAGCGCTGGATTTTTGTTACTTTTCATATACTACTTCAAAAATAAAGTGACAATTCTATGAAATTTGACTTAAAAAGAGTTGCTGAATTCAGCTTAAAGACTTAAAGGTATAATCCGGCGTGAATCAACACCTAGCCCTGCTGTTTTATACGGCTAAGCGCTACTGAAAGCTACCTCAATGATAAAATGTTGTGCACCGTAGACCGATTTTGCGAAACGGCAGCTAACACTAACTGAATGAGGCATGTCAAAAACGAAACCTAATCGACTTGCTTTCGTTTTGAAATGCCCCATTCTGTTAGCGTTAGCTGCCGTTTCGCTATCTCAGTCTGTCTTGCATGAAATCCAGTGATTGAGGTGGCTAACAATAGCGCTTGGCACTACAAAGCAGTAGGACTGTGTTGATTCACACCGGCTTTCTCCTTTAATATGCCATCAAAACAATTTTGGAAGTATTACTGTGCGTTCAGACCGAAAGCAAATCAGGCTACACGGGCGACGGAAGTAATTGACTTTGAATGGAGACGGGTGATTTGGCTGACAAAAGCGGCAGGTGAATTGGGCGACGAAATGTGGGCGATAAAATCAAGTTAAGCTTTGGTTAAGTCTATATAATGAGCTATGATGCGGTTGGGCAACTACCAATCAGAATGGCGATTTACTGGCGAGATGCATGTAGAGAAGCAGGATCGAACGTTTGAATGCAAACGTCATTGCCAAATTTGCCGTTTTGGTTGCTGTGCTCAAGCGATGTTTCTTGGGAGTCTTCAATTTATCGATTGCGGTCTGAACGTACAGTTATTTTAAAGGAGCTGTGTGTAAGAAATGTATTCCAAATAATCATTAAACAGCCCTGATATGTCATCAGACATGAAGGAATCATGTGCATTTTGAACACTGATATCACTGACAGTTGTTGTCCAGCCAGAAAATTTGTATTTGAAAAGTTAAGTTGCAGCCCACAAGTAATGTTTATGTTGTCATTTCAAGTGGTATTTGTGTTGTTGTCATTGTCAAGGCCTCATTATGCTTCCAAAAAGTATCATAACAAGGTCAGAAATAAAAAAGCCAGATTCACCGCGTTCTCCCCTCTTTTTGTGTGTCCGGGTGCGTAATCAGAGAATGTACTTTCATAAGCAATGGATGATCGCACTCCGAATCGTTTTTTAGTTTCTTCTTTTTTTATTTTCACATCTCAAGTGTTGACAAAACAAGCAGACGTTTTGGCTTACTGCCTTCGTCAGTGTCAGAAATAAAACAAGGATATGTAGAGGAGATGCTTTTGAAAGATAGAGACGGATGAAAGCAACAAAATATTTTGAACATGATTATAATACCAATTTTGGCCACAATCCTACACACAGCTTTCCTGGTGAACCAGAAGCTATGTGTTGACGCCCAGGGGGCTGGGCTACACAAACCTTCTGGTACACCAGTGATTCGCTCTCCTCCTCCGTTTTCGTATATAATAAATAACCGGGGCAGCACGACGAATCAGGATCGTAGGGAGGGATTTCAGTGGGTATGACTTTTCTGTTTTGGTTCCCGACCTGGCGGCGCTTACGTGACGACACGTCCTACGTCACAAAGCTTCAACGTGAGTGGTCGAAGTGTCATGTCATTCATATGAGGTTGCTCCAACCACGTGCAAGCATCTTTTGACTAAACCACGCCTGCGGAGAGGCGTGAAAGGGCAGTGTGCCAGTAGCCTGTAAGTAACAGGCTACTGGTTCACCAGGAAAACACACAGCTCCTTTAAAATAATGATAAATCTTTGGTGTTTTGATTTAGAAAAAATGTGATATGTGAAATGTGATGTCCATCAGTAAAAAATAAAATTGCAGGTTTGCCTGGTATGCCTCCAGCTAACAAAATTGTTTCACAAGTAAAATCTTATTGTTTCCATACAATATGAATTGTAGAAATGAAGTGGCTGCTTCAAGGGCAGTAGAAGTTGAATATAAATTGAAGCATCAACAGACTTTGCATTTAACTGTAGGCTATGGCACAAATGTATAATTTAATCCTTTTACAGTTTGATCTGATTCCAGTCTTAGCTAGATGTTCATTTGACCTGCAGGACCCCTTTGAAAGTCAAAGACCATGGTCTTGGATTAGAGGAGAGAGTATTGGATTCAGATGAAGAAGAGTTGAGGAAGGCCCTTGCTCTGAGCCGACAGGACATGGAGGTGGAAGATGAGGAGGCCGATCTTCGTAGAGCTATTCAACTTAGCATGCAAGGTGGAAGAAACCTTTTATGTCATAATAACACAGACTGTTATAAGGGTTATATGTAAGAAATTATTTTAATAAACCTCAAAATGGCCATGATCACAGATTGAGGAACCATTTTGTCTGACCTAAAGTCACTCAAAAATATCAGTCACACTAAGGCAAGGGCTGCTGCTTGTCCATTTTAACTAATGAACTAAATAAACAACACCTGGCTGCAACTAATCTTTAAGGACATTTCAGTATATCAGCACGGGTTTTATTTCAGCAGACCTAAACTCATTCACAGTCATTCTGACTTACAATAGCAAACCGATTTCTGTCAATAGAGTCTTGT
Source organism: Sardinella longiceps (assembly GCA_027497455.2). Lineage (NCBI taxonomy): Eukaryota > Metazoa > Chordata > Actinopteri > Clupeiformes > Clupeidae > Sardinella > Sardinella longiceps. Next base: position 27,820 of record JAODXP020008655.1, read on the forward strand.
TTTAGTGTCCGCAATGGTGCACCTTGAGGAGTATTGTTCAGTCTTAGTGGCTAGTGAGATTTTGCATAAAACATGTCCCACTAAGAAAAGTGCTAAATCTGTAATAAGTACTTAAAACTGTAAACAGTGAGTTTATACAATGTTTATCATTTATTATTATTATTATTATTATTATTATTAAAGGAATATACCGGAGTAAGTTTAAGCATAGCCCTGCTGCACAAGCCTTCTAACAGCAATATATTTCACGTGAAATGAAAGAATTTCGAACAGCATAGACCTAACACGAACGCGAAACACTTAACATTGAGTCAATGTAACCTCAGATCTTACTTTCGGTTTCCAACAGTCAGGTCCCATTGATTCAGTGTAAAGTGCCTGTTTGCTTCTGCGTTCGCGTTCGGTCTGTGCTGTACCAAATTATTTTGTTCCACTCGCTAACTAGCGCATTTAGCAAGCTCTTTCATCAGGGCTATGCTTGAATTCACTCCGGTATATTCCTTTAAGTCTCTAAATACATATAAGACCAAATAAATACAAAAGAAATGCTTTTTATTGTGTCTGGTGGTGTTGACAAAAACTAAGCAATAGCTGAAAAGATGCCCAAGTTATGAATATATTATTTTCAAAAGTAAAACCCATTTTATCAGAAATCTCAAGAATCTGTGATTTTATATTTGTATATCTAATTCATATTCCAAAATGACCTTGAAGTTCTCCTTTATTTCAAACTGATTGCATCAAGTCTTATGTATGTGTTCCTTTGTAAAGGTGCAGCTGTTACTGCCCCCATTCCCAAAGATGGCAGTGTTCCTGTAACATCAGGAAGCTCATTGTCCACAGGAATCTCAGAGAGTTCCCGGGAGAACAACCTCAGTGCGGAGGAGTTACGCAGAAGGAGACAGGCCTACTTCGACAGGCATGTATTTGTGTTTGTATAAAGCAACCACATTCATAACTGACAAGACTGATGATTTCTCTTCAGTTGATATTGTATAGTAGTACACATTGACAGAGACACTAGTCAGTCCCTCTAGGATTTTGCGATTGCATAAAATCATGCAAAATCAGCAATTTCACAAAGTTTTGCTATGCTGCATATTTTCTGTTATGTTGCATAATTTTTGCAAAGAGACAAAATCCTTCACACAAAAAACAACTCTATTACTATTACAAGAATATTGTAGAAAATCCACTATAAATGATCATTTACATGGACAAAAACACATGATGACAGTGGCACACAACAATGAAGAGATACCAAAATTGTAATGTTAGGATATTTCAGCATGATTTATGAATGCAGGGCTAAGGTTTGTTATGCTAGCGAGCTCGTCCAGGTTGAACAGCTAACGCTAATGTTAACTTACCTTCGTTTGCATTAGTATTTTGCATGCTAACATAAAGTTGAGCTCTGACTCTCACAGTAACGTTAGGCTATTTAGTGTAGGAGTGTTGTGTTTATAGATTGTGGCTGCGCTAGGGTTGGGTATCGATTGGGTTCTACTCGATACCTATGCCAAATCGGTACTTTTAAAACGGTTCCGGTGCTTGAACGGTATTTATATCGGTACCTGAAAGGAAAAAAGTCTAAGTAGCCTATACCTGAAGGAAAAAAAAATAAAGATAAAATAAAATAATTGTTTATTACCATTATTATCAGTATACAAAGACTAGTATTAATAATAGCCTAATAATACTTGTATTGAGCTATTTATTTTGTAACCAGTGCCATAGTAAATTATGTTAAAATGGCTTGCCATGGAATTGTAGACGGCAAGTTCTCAGACAAACGGTATGCAGAAATGTTTTCCTCATTCGGTTTTCAGTCCTCATTCCTGGTTGCAGTTATGATTAATCAATAATTTGGATATGTTCCTCTCATTCACATGAGCTTTTAAATATGTCATTTCCCATATTAAAATGTTTAAAGACTGTTCAGAAGTAGGTATTAGGTAGTGGCTACGTTCTGTCAGGGAAGTGAACTAGCGCAGTAGCTTACAAGAAGCGCTTCCAAAATGCGTCTGGCAGTTCTGGAATATTGCTGTGCAAAAGTAGGCTATGTGTTTATTAGTTGAAGGCTATGTGTGTATTAGTTGAAGGCTATGTGTTTATTCGTTGAAAGAAAGCTTAGATTTCAACTCTAACAGCATGCAACATATTAAGCAAGATAAGGTAAACAATAGCTTCAAACTATCCTCAAAGTGTAGCCTATTTTGCTAGTGCAGAGAAAATGCATAAAGGCATTTTGGCATGGAGAATGCTGTTGCACATGAACACTTCTGATTTTAATATTCAGGGTGCTTTATGTTAGCTATGAAAAGTGCAGAATCTGTTGTAATCAGAGGGGGTTTTGCAGAGATATACAGTGGGGAGAACAAGTATTTGATACACTGCTGATTTTTCAGGTTTACCCACTTGCAAAGTATGTAGAAGTCTGTAATTTCTATCATGGATACTCTACAACCATGAGTGATGGGATGTAAAACAAAAATCCAGAAAATCACATTGTATGATTTTTAAATGATTATTTTCCATTTTATTGCAAGAAATAAGTATTTGATACATCAGAAAAACAGAGGTTTTCTATTGGATTCAGGTCTGGAGACTGGATAGGCCACTCCAGGACCTTGAGATGTTTCCTACGGAGCCACTCCTTAGTTGCCCTGGCTGTATGTTTTGGGTCATTGCCATGCTGGAAGACCCAGCCACGACCCATCTTCAATGCTCTTACTGAGGGAAGGAGGTTGTTGGCCAAGATCTCACGATACATGGCCCCATCCATCCTTCCCTCAATACGGTGCAGTCGTCCTGTCCCTTTTGCAAAAAAGCATCCCCAAAGAATGATGTTTCCACCGCCATGCTTCACAGTAGGGATGGTGTTCTTGGGGTTGTACTCATCATTCTTCTTCCTCCAAACACGACGAGTGGAGTTTAACCCAAACAGTTCTATTTTTGTTTCATCAGACCACATGACCTTCTCCCAGTCCTCCTCTGAATCATCCAAATGGTCATTTGCAAACTTCAGGCGGGCCTTGACATGCGTTGGCTTGAGCAAGGGCACCTTGCGTGCACTGCAGGATTTTAATCCTTGACGGCGTAGTGTGCTACTGATGGTTTTCTTTTAGACTGTTGTCCCAGCTCTATTCAGGTCATTGACCAGGTCCTGCCGTGTAGTTCTGGGCTCATTCCTCACCTTCCTCATGATCACTGATGCCCCACGAGGTGAGATCTTGCATGGCGCCCCAGACCGAGGGAGATTGACAGTTGTCTTAAATTTCTTCCATTTTCTAATAATTGCACCAACAGTTGTTGCCTTCTCACCAAGCTGCTTGGCTATTGTTCTATAGTATATCCCAGCCTTGTGCAGGTCTACAATTTTATCCCTGATGTCCTTACTCAGCTCTCTGGTCTTGGGCATTGTGGAGAGGTTGGAGTCTGATTGATTGTGTGGACAGGTGTCTTTTATACAGGTTAACGAGTTCAAACAGGTGCAGTTAATACAGGTAATGAGTGGAGAACAGGAGGGCTTCTTAAAGAAGAACTGTCTGTCTGCCTGTCCGTTTTGTTCCTATCCCGACCTTTGATGGGGTTTACCAAAGGGGGGGAAAAACGCACAATTCCTTGCAAATTTTAAAAGGATCCCCGGCTATTTTGGCACGTTAAAAGACTAGCATTGCCGTCATCATTAATTGACGTTATTCAAAACATTTTTAAATATGACGGTTTTTATTAAAATGTTTATTAAAAGCTCAATGACTTAATGCCTCAATGACTTATGGGTAAAACGTGACATCAAACAGTTGCACTAATCAACATAAATATTGATCCTCTCGTTTCCTCACCTAATGGAAATGAATGGGACCTAGTACCTTAGCAGCAGTGTTTTTGTTGCACATCTGACCACGGGGTAAGCGTTTTGCAGAAAGATGGGATGTCATGCCATTGTCTTGCAGTCAATCTATATAGCCTGTTTCCCCCTAGTGCTTCAGGGATAAAAAGGCTCTCACTCTCACTGTGTGAAACTATATTGGATCAATTATTTTGCAAATGAGCAAATAATAGTCCTAAAATTGGCTCAGGACATTTCCAGAACATTAATAATGAGGGCCTAATTGTTAATTTTATTTTTTCCATCCCTCTAGTATGGTATAGGCAGCAGAACTACTCAATTTTATCAATGAAAGAAGTCTGAATCCAATTGGCAGATAGCCTGATTGATAGACTGTTGGTTGACCTGTTGGTTGTAGACCTACATGTTGACCAAGATTTCTAGCCATTAAAAAACAATTTTATAACCAGTTCTCACAGTTTGAGGCAAGGCCATATCCAGAATTTTACAGCTTCTGAGATCCGTGCGCTGAGGGTTGCAGGTATCTTCTTCTGGAGTGCTTTCACTTTGCTGCTCTAACACACGCACCCACTAACAGGCTAGACGTTTAACAGAATTAACATTTGCACTTTTCACAGAGACAAATCTTAATCTTTGTTTCTTTCATTAATCAGTTTAATATTTAGTAGGCTACAAATGTATTGTCAGCTCTTAAAAATAAAAACCAAACAAGGATCAACAGTGCTGCTTCAAATATCTTTACGAGTCCACTGATGGTCACAGGTAGAGTGCATTCACTTCTCTGCTTTAACACAAGCAGGCACTGTCAGGCATTGATCTTAAAGAGAATTAACATTTGCACTTTTGACTGAGACGCATGTGTGATCCTTTAGCACAGCAAAATCAGCTCACTCGACAGAAGGTTTTGGTTATTAGGGAAGGACTGACTGCATCCGACCCATGTATCATTAGAAATATTTTTTGGGTGACTGCTGGTAATAGCGGATGGCCGCTGACACCCACTTGAGTTGGATCAACCCGCGCATCACTGGTCTAACCTGCTACATTTCCTTGACCAGAGAATTAGCACAGACCACTAACACATGGAAATTTTAAACTGTGTTTTTTAATATCTTAACATGCCCAAAATCTCACCCCAAAAGCTATGCAACATCAGTAGACACCTTACAACACAGAACTGTAGTGTGTATTACCTCAAATGAATAGAGCTTGTTTGTGTTCGGCCTTTGTTGTTCCTAATTCTTTCATACCACTCACTAATATTAGTGCAGTCAGCAGACTTATGCAACAGGGCTATGCACTGAAGTTTTGCCTCAATGCTGGAATTGGTTTGATGAATCTCTCGAGTCCTGCACACCGGCTCCGAAACAGTGCTAAGCTGCCACGCTGTCAACATTCTACTCCATTGTTCTCAATGCAACCCCACACGCCAGTGCCGATGATTAGAGTGAAGTCTATTTTGTCTGAGCCGTCCATTGACATCCATTGTGGATTCCACAGGCAACTGTACTAGGGTTTGTTGCGAAATAGTCAAATTACGCAGTGCTGTTGGAAACCAGTTTGCGGAGGGCTCAAGATGATGCTTGCACTTAGATGCCTGTTCCTAAGTTCAATTGATAGTGGAGGAAAAGGGAATGATTACCAGGGCCCCAAGAGGAAGGAGGGCCCTTGAGGAGTCTGGGATTGTATTCCAGCAGTTAAGCCCCGTACACATACGTCGTTACTCGCTCCTCGCCTCTAGCTAGCTCGCTGAGAAATACTCGCTTGTTACCAAGGTATCGATTTGTTTATTGGTCACTGCCGAAGTATCGGAGAAGAAGACGTTACAAGTTATAATCACACGCCTGTGCATGCCGTTACGTTTAAAATGCTTACAGTTCACTCATTTATTATGTTTCACATATATTATGAACCACAGTTTGCAAAAACAAGAGATATTTTGTCTACAAACGTAAGTTTTCCATGTAACTCGCTGCTTCAGTTAACTGTCAATCAATGGAATCTTCCATTATCTCCGTACCCGCCCACATCGCGTCGCCGGTAGCTACTCGCCTGTAGCTACTCGCCTGTATTTTTACTCGCATCGCTCAAACTCATTGACAATACGTTGTCCCTCCTCGCTTAGCGACGAGCGAGTAACGATGTATGTGTACGCGGCTTTAGGAGGGCCCATGGCAACTGCTTGTGCACAGGGCCCAGAATTTCATGCTACGCCCCTGGTCCTGTACTGTAGAAGACTGAAAACATTCTGCTTTTGTTCTACTCCCACAGGCAGTCTCAGCTCCAAACACAAACTGCCCAGCATCAGGAGAGCAAACCCACAGGTATGACCACTGACACCACCACTGTTTGATCTGTCATCTTCAAGGAGAGATTGGGATAGGTCCAAGTTGCTTTCTAGTTTCTACAGGTTTCTACATTTGTTTCAGTAGGAAAGCAATAAAGATGTGTCCTGGAATAGATCAGACTCATTGGGCTCTATCATGCACCAGCGCAATGTGCTTTAGCAAATAGCGCAAGTTGTCTTTGCTATTTTCACTTAAGCACGTAGTTCATTTCTTGGCCAAAGATGCGTTATCTAAATAGCATCGCGTTTTTTCAAAGCAATGTAGAATGTGCAATGTGTAAATCATGGAGTGAGACCTGTCGTTTGCCATAATAACAACCAGGACTGAACCCAAATGGGGTGATCAAAAAACTCACTTTGCCTATGACCATAATTAAAGGGGAAGTTTGGTTTTTACCATGTTTATCCCCTTTTTTGGAGTGTCTAGGATGAAATAGAATCATCAACACCAACATTTTCATGATTGCTCCTGTCTCTGATATTTGGCTCATTTAGAATACCCCCTTTTCTGCTTCAGAATGGCTTCCTTTGTGCATGTCCGATAATGTCCTTAAAACAACCTTAAACCTTTATTTTAAAACTATGCTGTTCACCAAGTGTTTAATGGTGTCCATTGAGGTTCCGAAACAATTATAGTAGCAAAGTACAGTTTCTGTCACATTTTATATGGTATTTTGAACATTCTGGAACTATTTTTTCGGCGTAGCAATACCAACTAGCACAACAAGAAGACAAATAAAGCTGGTTAGGAACTGTATTTCGCTCTGATAATTGTTGTGGAACAACTAACCACTTGGTGAGCTGCACATGCTTTAAAACAAAGGTTTAAGGTTCTTTTAAGGCCATTATCGGACATGCACAAAGCAAGCTATTCTGAAGCAGAAAAGGGAGGATTCTAAATGAGCCAAATATCAGAGACATGAGCAGTTGTCAGAATTTTGGTGTTGATGATTCTATTTCATCCTAGACACTCCAAAGAATGGGCTAAACATGTTAAAAACCAAACTTCCCCTTTAACTATATGACACAACATACAAACAACATTGTCAGTTTTCACCTTAGTGTAAAACTTGTCTGGTTTTATTATTTTTGGACTATCTGTTATATTTATTTTACTCGATATCAGAAGTAGCTTGCTTGCTGGATTAGTAGATGTTGTTATGGTATAAAAAGACGATCCTAAGCAAAGATTCCTCAACCGCACTTGGGTATGGAACAGTGAGTAGTGTGAGTACGACCTAAGTCCAACCCTTTTGAACTTTGCGGCAGCAAGTTTAAAGGAAAATACCGGAGTAAGTTTAAGCATAGCCCTGCTGCACGAGCCTTCTAACAGCAATATATTTACCATGAAATGAAAGAATTTCGAACAGCATAGACCTAACGCGAACGCGAAACACTTAACATTGAGTCAATGAAACCTCAGATCTTACTTTCAGTGTCCAAGAGGCAGGTCCCATTGATTCAGTGTAGAGTGCCTGTTCGCTTCTGCGTTCGCGTTCGGTCTGTGCTGTACCAAATTATTTTGTTCCACTCGCTAACTAGCGCATTTAGCAAGCTCTTTCAACAGGGCTATGCTTGAATTCACTCCAGAATTTTCCTTTAATTTTCCTGTCCTCAGAATACCAAATAGTTCAGGAACCACCCACAACGGGTAATCCATGAAAATAGGGCCCATTGGATGATTTGATTTCTGTAGTTGTTGAGACATAAAAATCAGGTCAAGACTACAGGCCTTTTATAAAATGTGGTTGATTTTTGCGGAAATATATTGCCCATTTTGGATGTCTCCTCCCCTCAGGCTTAGATGGGCAGTAGCAGAGACCAATGCAGCTAAGGAGTGACAGGCGACATTATGGCTGTGGCTGATGCCTAGATTAATGACAAGACCCATCACCCAAACTGATGTTGGAGATATGGAGCGGACTCCCTCTGATTCAATCCTGCGTGGCAAAAGATGGATAAATGGACTTCTACACAGTGACAGAAAAATTTCCTGCTGAATATGTTTGGATTGTGGTAGACAAGAGCTAGAATAAACAAAGTGGAGGAGGCCTTTCAACTCTCAGTAAAATCAGTTGTGATGGAATGCAATGCAAAAGGAAAATAAACTTTGTCCCTTCAGCCTCCGCTACTGTGCAGGTTGAAAGTAAGTCAATACCCAGTTGCAGTAGTTTGTACTGTATAGTCCTGTCCTTGCTTCTTTAAGTAAATGCTTTCTTCCGTCCATGTCATTTTTGGAACCTAGACGGAAGCCTTCATAGACACTTAACACTGTGTTAGGACACCTTTTGAGTAAATGTGGGAGAAGTCCTGGGTCTTGGGTGAAGTCCAGAAGAGACACCTGGGGTATTTATCCCAGCCATTTAGTTATTTTTTAACCTCCTAATGAGGGGTTGGCATTGATTCTTAGATCAATTCTGACAAATGTATAGTTCACATTGATTGTTAGATCATTTTGATGGTTTATATTTTTTTTCCTAACAAACAGTGTGAGTTTGATAAGGTTAAACACTTATTTTTTCTAAGAAAAATTTCTGAATCTTTCTGGCTTTTTGACAGTGGATTGAAAAGCAAAAAAGTGTGCATATCTATCCAGGTAGCATTCTCCATAGACGGAAAAAAACATGGGGTTGACCTGCATGTAAAATTTATTTAACCAAGTTCTAAAAGATTTTGACTTAAAGTTTCCCTGTGTTAACTTGAAAAGGTGTTGCAAGTTGAAACAGGAAAGCTACATAGATAAGGAAGGTTTCATGTATTTGATATTGCCACCTTTATTTAAAAAGCAACATAATAGTTCCTTTTTTAATTTAGCATATTGTTTTGTTTACCAATTTATTCATCCAGTGATCACAATCATGTCTGCTTTTAAGATTTTGTGGTAGTTTCTTCTTTTTCATTTCTATTTCATATCTCATACACTTGTAATTAAAATGCTTTTATCCAAGGAAGTGTTTGATTGTATTTGCAAAACATTGAAATTCAAATAGCTACTGCACTTAATGGGAAGTAATGAATTACAACTACCCAAATTACTGAAATTAGTAAAAGTATTTTATTGTTTTATTGCACTCATGCCTGGGTGCATCTTGGAACAGGACCGTGGAATAAGTAGCAGGTATTGGGCCAATTCTTTGGCTAGGAAAGATCGGAGCTCACCGAATACTTTTAAGAGCTTTTATATAAGTGTAAACACACGTTTCGACACACTGCACACTGCTGTGTGTTTATTGGTCTTTTGTCATGATGTCTCGTAACCTGTCAACCCTAGACCTGATTTGTCATGATGTCTCGTAACCTGTCAACCCTAGACCCTGCTCTTCCTTCTGTGCCCCCCCAATCCCCTACATACATACAGCACACTGCTTTCCACCATCTATGACATCACCACCCCCCACCCCACCCCATCTATCTCCACACATCCATCTGGGATCGCGCCATAGGAGAGGTATACCAGAAGACTGGACCTCGTCAAAATGAATTTGCCTGAAAGTTGTTGCCTGAAACTATTGCATTACACCTTTGTAGTGCAGATATAACACTGGACACATAAAAACTATATTCTCTCTGAGAGATGTTGTGTTGTTTCATCTGTTAAGATCAGAGCAAGGGCGCTGTTGGCTGCAGCCGTTTTAACCACTCTAGTACTGAGGGTAGATCTTAAGCTCCTACATGACAACACACACACACCATTGGCACTTGGCACCACTTTTAAAGAGGGGATGCCAGAATGAAGAAGTTCAGGGGTTTCTCCCTCCAAGAAAATATTCTTGCTTGTAGAGGCTAAGTGTGTATTGGCCTGGCTAGTTCAGCTTGTCAAAATGTATTTAACTCTGAAAACACATAATGGACATGGTGAGTTTTAGAGTTTAGAGTTTATTTTATTTAAAAAGGGACAAATTGTATTGCGTGAAACAAGAAGAGATTAATTGCACCAGGTTTTAGCAAAGTCATGCTAATTTCCACCTGTAATACCTTGGCAGGTAATCTATCAAATGTGACAATATTTTGTTTTCCATTTGGGACCGCCTTTATTTCTCTGAGGCTTTCAGAAGTTCTTATAGGTTAAACCCTTTCACACACTGCTTAGGGCCCTAAGTGCTAGACACAGAGACCAGCAACTGAGTAGTGGTGAAATTACTGGCCATCAATAAATACTTACACTATACAAACTGGATTCCAAAATAGTTGGGGGGAAAAAAGGAGTCAAATAATTTACATAATCTCATAAATTTTGATTTTATTCTCAATAGAATATCAGATAACCTTAGGACAGGTAGCAATAAGAGGCCAGAAAAGTACAATGTACATATAAGGGACAGCTGGAGGACCGATTTACCATTTTTGGTCAAATGATAACTTGATTGGGTTTGAAAAGAGCCTCTCGGAGTGGCAGTGTCTTTCAGAAGTCATGATGGGCAGAGGATCACTAGAAAGGAGTTTCTCAGAGAAAACTTCAAACTCTTTGCAATTTTTCATCTACAGTGCATATCATCATCCAAAATTTCAGATAATCTGAAACAGTCTCTGTGCGTAAGGGTCAAGGCTCGACAACCATACCGGATGCCCTTGGTCATCGGGTCCTTACGGTGCTCACACACCAGACTTTCGCGTGTGCTTAACGTCTCCGGGAGCATCGCAAGTCCGGGCTGTTTCGTTGTTCCCTTTCACACTGTACAGTCACGTTCGCGTTCTATACGCGGTCAGCATGCCATGCATTTTCAATGGGAGCCCGCTCATTGCACGTGGAGGTCCGCGCAGGAAAATAGACTCGAGTTCTATTTAGAAGGAGCATCGCGGACATGTCCGGTCTGCCCGGACATGCGCCGCGCTTACACCGCGCTCCTGTGTGCAAGGCATGATCTGTTTTCATGTATTTTAACCGTTTCGGACTGATACCGGAGACGTTAAGTGGACATCTCGCGCTTGCGGTGTGAATGCACCAAGACGGCACTTCATCACATACAGGAATGCTACTGTAATGGAAATCACAAATTGGGCTCAGGAATACTTCCAGAAAACATTGTCTGTGAACACAATTCACCATACTATTCGCCATTGCCAGCTAAAAACTCTATAGGTCAAAAAAGAAGCCATTTCTAAACATCATCCAGAAGTGAAGGCTCATTAAAAATGGACTGTGGCAAAGTGGAAAACTTTTCTGTGGTCAGACGAATAAAAACTCAATTTCAGACAGGAAACTCTCAGAATTGGTAAATAAGATTTTATTATGAATAAAATATTGAAATTTGGAACTTCCACATCATTGCATTCTGTTTTTATTCACAATTTTTATTCCCAACTATTTTGTCACTTTGCAAACTTTTGCTCCTGATACACACCATTATCAACGGAGTCCTTTAACTCTAGCCCCTTGATGCATGCACTACATGTAGTTTGATCAATAGTGGTAAATTCAGCAGTGCAGACACAGGAAGTTTTCTTAACTGATCCCTGGAACTACTTGGCTTTGAGGAAATTCCAGAGCAACCACAACCATCTACTATATGTCAGCTAGTCCACTTTACCTGATAAACTGTAACAGATCAAACCAACGACTAGCATGGTTAAAAACCAGCCCCTTGTTCTATGCTTTGCTTTGTACGCAGTCTTGACTTTCAGGTTGGCTGTTGAGAAACAATTCCAGATGGAGCACTGAGGGGTGACGAGAATCAAGCAAATGTTGGAATGAATCTGCACATCTTACTTAAACAGATAAGGCAGCTCTAAATGCTTTACATTGACAGAAAATGCAGCAAAATAAAGTAAAAGTTAAACATGAAATTATTGAAGATTAGAAGAAAAAGATACAGCAAGGAATGACATTTATCTGTTCACAGCTTGGTCCTGTCTAGATTTGAAACTGTCAACAGTCGGACATTTTTTTTGTTGTTTCCAACAAGAATAGTATTTAATTGGGCTTAGACAGAATGTTCTTCGTCAACCAACAAAAATTGTGCTGATTTTTTCCTATGGGCCTTGCTGTTTTTCGATTTATCTGCATGCCTAGTAATTTATAATTCTTAATACAACTTTGTTGTTAATGAACAACCCCAAAAGCACACTTGGACTTTGTCACTCCAAACAGAACATTCAGTCTGTTTTTACTTTTTGTCACAGGAAATCTGTCTAGGCAGCAAAAGGTAAGTGTCATGAAGTAATGTTTTATAAGTTATGAACTGATGTATATCATCATTTAAAAAAATCTAATCAACAGACCTGTCTGTTACAGAAGCAATGCTTTTTTTAGAAAAACAAAATGAATTGATTGAGGAAAGATTAAACTTTGATAATTATATGTTCAGATGAAAGACATTCTTAAATTACTAAATTCCTTTTGCATTTCTGCGAGCAGCAATGATGACAACAATACTATTCCTGGTGGTTTGGATTGTCTTGTTCAGCCCTTGCCTTTTGGCTCAGGAGGAGCGCTCTCCTAATATCACAGACCTGACCTTTAAAAACATGGATTTTGCCATGGACTTGTACCGTAAGATCTCCAGCCACCATGATGAGAACATTTTCTTCTCACCACTCTGTTTGTCGACTGTCTTCACCTCCCTTACCCTGGGTGCTGGTGGCACAACCCGAGATCAGATTCTAAAAGGACTGAATTTGGATCTATTAGAGCGCTATGGTACAACCTTTCTTATACCTCAACTTTTTCAGCATCTGCAGGGTAACATAACCCAAGATGATTCATTAATATTCAACCAGAGCACAGCCCTGTTTGTTGGACAGAACTTTGAGATTGAAATGGCCTTCAGGGAGTCGATCAAAAAGTTCTTTGGGGCTGACATTAAAAATGTGGACTTTGCAGACCCAAAAGTTAGCATGGCTACAATAAATGAATATGTAAGGAAACAGACCGGAAACAAAGTAAAGGAAATAGTAACATCAATTGAGCCTTTCACAAAACTCATGCTTATCAACACAATTTTCTTCAAAGGTGAGATATTTTCCTTATTCTATGTGTAAGAGTCTGTGGGATCTTGGGCCTCATTTAGAAAAGCTTGCATAGAAACCATAGTGAACTTCATTGAAGCGTGATCCGGAAAATGACTATGTCCTGCATGCTTTTGATGCAATATTGTCTGCTCCATAATAATGGCTTTTATTAGCGAATTGTTTTGCTCAGCAAGTGTGTCTAGTGATGAGTCATAGGCAATCTCAGTGCCCGAACCCTTGTTGGTGCGCAACTTATCACAATGCTCTATGTGTGTAGCGTGTCGTTGGGCGGGCTTAGCGTTGTTTGAATGACCTTGTTCATTGCTCTGATTGGTCGTAGCCAGACCCATGAAAAGGGCTCTGTATGGCTCTGGTCATAGCGCTATCCAATTGTGGACAGAGGCTGTGTGAAAGATTCCAACCACGATCTATCTATTGAGCCACGATCTATCCTTTGTCGCCAGACAAAATCACATTTGTCATAGTCTGGCTTGTCAGGCTACCTTATTGAGAGACCATACAACATAATCGTGTAGGACCATTGAGAATGCAGCCAGAGAATACGATGGCCTATCAGTAAAAGGGAATCTTTTTCATTTAAACACCTCCAGGAAAGAGTTTTTTCTCAATTGCCAGAATGCTTGACCCTCGTACGAACTATTGTGACAGCAGGGCATCAAACCATAAAAAACTAGAATGCCTTTATTTGTCACTATACATAAACAATGAGATTAAAGGCATCTCCTTTAGTGCGCAAGTGTAAGGGTTTTTTTTTCTTCTTCTTCTTCTTCTTGCTTTTCTCTGTGCTTCTTTTACATTTTTTCTCCCCTGGTTTGGAAAACACTCACCATGACATTCTTCTGTTATATTTCACCTCTAGAGGGAGTAAGCAAGATAACAGGAGAGTTTGGTCTTTGTTAGCATATATTATTTTCGATGATAACTGGGTGACAAAGCATATATTTCACAATGTAATAAAATGGTTACATATATATTAGTCTGTCATCTGGTATAGCCTATTTTTTAACATTTTATTTTAGAAATCCTACACGCTATACCTTTGAAGTTATATGTTTCTTTTAAATGTTTTCAGAGGCCTTCATTATGTTAAATAGACATTTCTAATAATTGTTACTCCTTTGTGTGTTATTTTCATATCTCTAAGGTACCTGGGAACTTCCTTTTAACCCAAACAACACAGAAAATGCCCGCTTTTATGTTGACAAGTACAACATTGTCCAAGTAGAGATGATGTTTAAATATGATGAGTTTTACATGACACATGACAAGGAATTAAGAGTCAAGGTGTTGCGTCTGCCATATGTGGGTGGTTCGGCCATGCTTATTGTTCTTCCTGATACTAACATTGACTATACTGAGGTTGATGAAGAAATTACAGCCACAAAGATAATTCACTGGACAAAAAACCTGAAGAAAATGTAAGTGAAATACCATTTTCATAATGTCATTGGGATGGGCATCAGTTTGTAAGCAAATCTCCTGATACCTCTTTGAATTTTTATTTGCAAGGAAACTAGAGGTTCAACTTCCAAAATTCAAGATGGAACAATCGTATGCAGTGCAAAAAATACTACCAGATCTTGGCATTACTAATATCTTTCAAGACACTGCCAACCTGACGAGGCTGAGCAAAGAGCCAGGACTGAAGGTGTCAGAGGTACAGTATACTTCCAGTCATGTCAATGATGTGTGCTACTGCCCAAGTACAGTTTGTCCTCTATCACAACCTCACTTGTGTTTAGGCTAAATCAAAGTGGATACCTGTTTACATCAACTCAATAGTGCCCTCAATATCACATTGCAAACAACAGTGGTCTAATATGGAAGCTGCAGTGTAATTGAAATCCGTCGGCTCTCGGCAGAAATAAATCCAGTGATCAACTGATCTAGTGAGACAGTTTAGGGATAGAAACACAATGCTTCTACAATAGCAGTTGTTGTGTGCACAGATGATGTGGGTTACTGTCAATCAACCTGGGGGGTATTCCATCAACGGAGCTATTCGCTAAGCCGCGCTAACTTCGGCAAGCGGCGCTAGTTTTAGTGTGAGTTCAGTTCCATTACTCTCGCTAACACTAATCGCAGCTGAGTTGCTGGGGTAACATATGCTCCCAAACTACCCAGCTCCGTGGCAGGTTAACCGCAAGGCTTAATAAAGCGGTGTCTCAGAAAATGCAATCAGTCAGAAACACAAGTCACCCAAAAAGGTTCCATACACCTTAATAATCTTTCCCACCAAATAAAGGTTGATAGGTTTTGCAAACACTGTGATCATGCATGAATTCCCCTTTTTACTAAATTACTATTGATATTTCGATGTATCTATTAGGAATAATTTTATTAGTTAAAAACAAATGCATGCATGATCAGAGACGTATCACATGCCGGCCCATCACGTGGTGTCTGGAGTTGTAGGCTACGTCTTAATTGAATGATTGATTGATTTCAGTTGCAGGTGCAAGTCTGCTGTGACAGAACAACATGAGACTGGCAATTTGTTCCAACAAGCAATGGTCAAACATTATGATTCAAAATATATTTTCAATCACCTTTTCAAATTTCTGCATTGCCAGTAGGCCTACTACTATGAAATTGTGATATTCAGTTATTTCACACAAAATTCAACAGATTACGTATGCATATCGAAGTTTCTTTCTTAAAATTATTTTAGTTCTGCCTCAATTGTACGACAGTTCATCAGGTATTCCTACATCACCTATTTAGGTCTAGTGTTGAGCTCGTGCACACAGCCTTGTTTAAGTTAACGAGAGGCAGGCGCAGCTAACTTGCGTTGATGGAATGGCTTCAGCCTCATCTCTGAGTTGACGCTACTTCAAACGAGGCTTTATCACATAAACGCCGATATCATTAGCGACTTTGCAGGAATACCCCCCTGCTGCTCATCTATTCATCACTGTATAAAACTCACCCAAAGTGATTAAGGCCTAATTTCCTGCAACCTCAGCAATGTAATTGAGTAGTTGTGTGTGTGTGTGTGTGTGTGTGTTTTTTAGGTGTTGCACAAAGCCGTGATTGAGGTTGATGAGTGGGGCACCACAGCTGCAGCAGCCACGACTGTGGGCATAACCGCTCACTCTCTACCTCATATCTTCATCATCAACCGACCTTTCTTTTTCTTTATTTATCATGAGAGGACTAACAGTCTATTGTTCATGGGCAGAGTGATAGACCCTTCTAAATGTTGATCTTTCTGTATTTTGGGGCTTTTTTCACCTTCATTGTGACAGGATAGTGTAGCGAGACAGGAAATGAGCTGGAGAGAGAGATTGGGAAATGACCTCAGGTCGGAATCAAAACCAGGTCCCCAGATTAAGATATGGTGCCTTTGCCAACTGAGCCACAATGCCCCCAGAGCTCTCTGTATTTTTAAATTGTAACATTGCACTACTATGCCATTAAACAGACTTCTAGAAAACAATATTTAATATGTAATGCTTTTGAGTGCAAACCCATGACTTTTGTCTTATCTACTCCTGTTTCACTCTAATCAGAGTTGAGAGGATGCTTCACAGTGCAATGGTTCTCAGCTATCATTACTTTAATGGACTTAAGAAATTTCTCAATATAAGTTGAAAGTAATTAATTGCATCTTTTTTGGGCACCCCAGGATTCAGTCCTTGGTACTTTTATTATTGTACTAGGAAGGTGATCATACAAACTGTTTTCCAGGAAACTGGTAGGCCTAGTAGTTACGTACTATTTGTGCAGGTAAGGTTACGTCGCCATTGTTTGTCTATCTGTATGTATACAATACAACTCGAAAATTACTGCAGCGGATTTGAATGAAAGTTTGCAGAAGTGCAAAAGTCTATGTTTGACCAAAATATGCACATTGTGGTATGTGTCTAAGATCACATTGGAATAACAGGCTATAATGTGTTATTGATTGAAAAAACCTTATTGGTAGAGATGTTGCTTTTTTGTTCAAAAGTTACAAGCCTTTCAAATTGTCCAAAATTGTGGGTTTTTTTGTAACATTGTAAGTTTTGCAGTTTTTTTTCCGTAATATCGTAAGTTTTTCTGTAAGTATAGTAAGTTTTGCAGACTTCTTTTGAGGAGAGGGTGGAATGTAGACATGGAAGTTGTTCTTTTCATGCCAATAGTACACATTGTGGAATAGGTATGTGTAATATCTAGCTCCACTCTATTGCCATCCCCTCAGAACACCTCTGAAGTAAGAAAAAAGATATTTGCTTTAAAAAGATGCTTAAAAAAAATTATAACTAGAAAAGCGCTCAGAGAGCGCAGACCTCCGCCAAGGCAATGTGATCACAGACACAATATAAATTCCAGATCCTGTTCTGGATCACCGATCGCCACAATATACACATTGTCAGAAAATTTCATCCAAATCCATGCAGTACTTTTCGAGTTATCCTGCTGACAGATAAACAGACACACCAACGCAACGCGACCAAAAACATAACCTCCTTGGCGGAGGTAATAATAATTTCATAGTTCATTTTCATCTTCATTTTTTTAATTTATGGCTTATTTGACATGGACAGTACAGGATTAGCCAGAATGGCTATATTACATTGTCCATGCACCAGCATTAAGAGGTTAGATGCATTATTCAGTCACAAATATAAACTATGCATTCATGATGCAAAATAATTTGTAAAAGACATTTACCACATAAAACATACTTGTCCACACATACAATAACAGTAAGGACAGTAGGATAAGGAGAAGAAAGATTGTATTTGAACTGCAGTAGTCTACATGTTTTTTCCGTCATCGCCATATCTCACACTGAAGAAGGGCGCCAGCCTCAAACATCTGTGAGGTGATTAAAAAAGTGAAACATAACTGTTGCGTGCTTGCTTCATTCACGTCTTTTCATAGTATTGGATTTTTATCCAGAAAGTTTAAGCATTAACGCGGTGTGTTGAGCGCGCTTCCTTGTGTTTTCCTGTTGAGAGCCATATTGGTCATAGAGTTGTTAAAGGACAACTTTGGTCAAATGAAACAAAAGCTCTATTTCTCAAGCTACTTGAGACCTGTCAGTACTAAAGACCCAAGAATTTTTGCTCCATCCTGATACGTTTTCTTGACCAGAGAATTAGCACTGAACCCAGGGCAGACTTTTAAACTGTTTTGACATCTTAACCTGCTCCACAACAAAAAGCTCACAACAAAAGCTATGCAATGCAATTTGACACCTGGGGCATATTTCACAAAACCAGAGTAAGTAGATCCAAGATAAGTGTCGAAGACGGGGCTTGACCAAGCCTCTTCTAGGTAAACAAGCTCAAAACGTTTCATGAACGTCAAGCACGGATGAGTTGAGGCGTCTAGGTCAAGTCGGGTCTAAGTAATTCTGCATGCACGCGCGTGCTCGTTTTTCAACAAACTCACTTGCGGTGTGAATTTGAAACACGCAGGTAATATAATAGTTTGCGTGAAGAAAACAAGTGGAATTGCCTGACACTTACAAGGAAGCAAAACTATTTATATTAAAGACGGGAAATTCAATAACATCTGCAAACTTAAGAGAGAAGGCGTGGCAGACTGCTCACTGCACAAATACGTATGCTCCCACCTGATTGTGTCCTCATCTTGAACGCGACGTAGTTTGTTTCTTTTAAAAGCACGCCACTGAAACAGTAAAACTTTACTAACTTTATCGTCTTTCTCAACGAATCTATGGCAGATATTTTAGCCAATATGTCCCACATTTCTACTTTGGCAGCTTTCATCTTATCATATGAATATTAACAATAAGGAAGCAATGGTTAACATGATAAATAATTATTGTAAAATAAAATACTTGTAAAACGAACTGCCATTTTGCAAAATGGTGATTTTCTGACAGCTTTTCGAGTTACAGATCATAGAAGCTTTCTAACACGTGAGAGTCTGTTTGGAGTGACAACTGAGTGAACCAATGAGATACCAGAATTATCATCAGAATAAACTAAGCCTGGCACTTAGCCTGGTCAGGAGCAGGCTAGCTTCCAAGTATATATTCCCATGGTAACTTATATGTGATCTCTTCTGTGAAACCAAGTCAAGGCTATGTTCATCCAGGATAACCCAGTAAGCCTGCCTAAATCACCTATCTTGATTTTGTGAAATACCCCCCTGACAACACTTGTACTAGAGGCAATAAAAACATAGGCTATCAATTTTATTTCTTTGCAACGTAAGTAGGCTTAGATGTCAAGGATTTATGCCTTTTCTTGCTTGATATGTGGGTGGTGGAAGCGTAATGGTAAAAGACATAAACTTATCATGCCTGTAGCCTACCCTGGAAATCCAGAACACAGTTCACCTGTCGCACCTCTTTTGCTAAGCAGTATGTGTAGACTTCCCTGTACCTCATCAAATCACACAATACAAATCAACAACATGCTTTTCAGATTACTTAAAGGGATTTATTTATATGGCTTAAAACAAAAAAGTATCATCATTCTGCAAGGAGTGCGGTTCTCATCTCCATATCTGAAATACCCATCAGGTGCTCCTGTGAAAAAAATAACAGAAAAATCAAATTATATAATCTAACAAAGAAATTGTCTTTCAATTAATAGTTTTTAGTAGCCTAGAAATCTAGACGTACTCTAGCGACGGCGAATAGATTTGTTCAGGCAGTACATGTATGTCTAATAGCAAGCCATATGGAGTTTGATTGGGTCATCTAATCACAATTCTCTATGTTAGGGCGGGCTTCGCCAAAAACAACAGCCTTTTGACAACCATCTTGTTCGTTCCTCTGATTGGTCATGGGCTATCCAATTGCATGCCCTTGATTGAGTTCGGTCTATCTATCGATGCCAGTGGGCTAAAGTGTAATACTATTAATCCGGAGCATGCTCCTTTGAGCGATCCATTTCATTTCACTCTGCGAAGCAGCATGGTGACCATGGCCAATTTTCTCGCCTGCTTTAGGTATCCAATCACAGAATGAAAACGCTTTGGCAGACATTCGTGGCGCCGGCTCTGGACAATCCTAAACGACGCTTCCGCTACTTGAAAATCAATAGGTGGGTCTCCAGACTAAATATCACTTCTGATTATTTAGCTTGCACAATAGCCAGGCTATCCGGAGACCCAGGTTGGGGTGTGACCCAAGGTCTTTTCCCAATCCAACCCCATCTCTTTCTCCCATGTGTTTCCTGTCCACCTCTATACTGTCCTATCCCATTAAAGGCAAAAAGCCCCCCAATATCATCATCATCATCATCATCCATTGTTTATTCAGGGAAAAATGACTGAGCATCAAGCTCTTTTACAGCATTGCCCTGATTTGACAATAAAAAAGATGCAAGCAAACAAAAGTACACAAGGGAAAACAAAAAGACAAAGGAGAAAAAAAAAACCTTATAAGAATAAAAATAAGAATAAAATGAATAATAATAATAATAATAATAATAATAATAATAAAAACTATTCAAAAACACGAACACTTATGTACAGGATTCATATCAATTATCAATGCCTTAAATTTGTCTGCAGACACAAGTTGGTTCAGTTTTAAAACTTCCTGTAGCTGGTTCCACTTATTTGGTGCAAAAAACTGAAAAGCCAGTTTCCCAACCTCAGATTTAACTGTAGGTGTTTCAAAGGTTATAAAACCATGGGACCTTGTATTGTGTGAGCTGTCTCTAATTCTTAAAAGTGAAGACAGGTAAGGAGGTAGTTTACCCTGCAATGCCTTGTAAATAAACAGGAGGCAGTGTCTTTCCCTCCTTTCAGTGAGGGAAGGCCATCCTACACCCTCATAAAGTTTACAATGATGAGTTTTAAAATTATCACCAGTTATAAAACGAAGAGCACTGTGGTATACCTTGTCAAGAGCTTTCAAAGAAGAAGGAGCAGAGTGCATGTATAGAATATCACCATAGTCCAGAACTGACAAAATAGTGGACTGAACAATGGACTTTCTATTTTCTAGAGAAAAACATGACCTAATCCTATATAAAGCACCTAGCTTAATTTTCACCTTCTTTGTAAGCTCAAGCACATGAGTTTTAAAAGAAAGCTTATTATCAAGCCATATACCAAGATATTTATACTGAATAACTTGCTCAATTTGTGTTCCATTAAGGGAACATACAGTATAGGCATTAAGATCACACAATCTTGATCTGGTAAATAGCATGAATTTAGTCTTAGTTTCATTCAGAACAAGTCTAAGGCTTTTAAATGAATTCTGAACAGTCAAATGCACACTGAAATATATTTAAAAATATATATATATGGGCAATTCCAGCGTTATGGACGTGACATTTTCATGCATTATTGATGAACAAAATGCCACATAACCTCCGCAAACCTAGCAGTATTTCACAATTTTGTTCATATTCTTATGCAAACTCCATGGCTGAATATAGGCAAACACAAAAAATGTATATCATGATTTACATTATAAGAATATGAGCCGTTCAATTAGCGTTATGGATGTGACGAAAAACGGACAAACTTTTGAGAGAGCGTAGTTTTTGCTGTGAAGTGTGTGAATTTTTTAGAGAAATGTAAATATTACTACATTCATACAAAACAGGACACCTCAGTAAAGACAGAGAAAGACTTAATTTCAAATGTAAATTTTTAAAAAGTTGGTTTTCATTGGGAGAAATGGCGTTATGGATGTGACGTTATGGACGTGACGTCTGGAAAAACCCTCCAAAACGATACAAAACAATTGTGAACGGTGGATTTTAACCTGTAACGTCAGAAATAGTAATACAACAATAAAAAATAACTGATAGCCTTGCAGCTTTGTGTTTGTTATCACCTACTTATGCCCATTATAAGCCCCTCCATAGACTTACATTATAGCTGAATAGGGTAAAAATTTTAACAAACAGATATCCTTTCGAAACTTGCTCAGTTGAATATTTACATTGAGACGATACTTTTTTGTATTGGAAGTTTTCTGAAAGAATGTGTATGTCCATGTAGGAGAGACTTAAATTTTTAAGGTGAGGTTTACTTTTTCGTGGAATTGCCCATATATATATATTTTTTTAAATGACCCTCATCCATTTCCTATGGTATTTCATTTATCCCAGATGGTTATAATAATAATAATAATAATAATAATAATAATAATAATAATAATAATAATTTACTATGTCTTAGGCTGATAAAAAAATCATATGTTTTAGTTTTCTTCTTTTACAGTAGTTTATGAAGAGGGTTTCTTTGTACAATAACATCCAAAACACACTTGTCTCACTATATTTCAGGTGTTCATGAAATGTTTTGTTTTTGATTAGTACATATCAAATGTGTTATTTTCATGTCATAATCTTTTAAACAGACAGTCATGTTCAGTTTATTTGACTGGCTTAGAATCTGTTCATTAAAGCATGACATGAACTTAAAAATAGGACATAGTAATCAGAAATAAGATACTTCAAAGATATGAATGTTCAATTGTAGAATTAATCTTCAAAAGTCATTGTACAGAATCACTCAGTTATGCATTAGATCCCAAAGGAAATTAATATGGGTGATTTTTTTTCAGCTTGCACATTAAAGGGTTAATTCCAAAGGCCAAGGGAACTTTACCAGGTATCCTGGATCAATGAAATAACTGGACTTTAATGTGAAGAATGCCCCAGAATGCCCCACTTCTCCATTCCATGCAAAAAAAAAAAAAAAATCACCTATATCAATTACAAGAATATGAATACATTTTTAAAAGCATCCCTGAACCCACTGATCACTCCACCTTTATCATGTCCATCATATCCAGGACATCTATCTCCTCAAGACACCCAAAGTGAGGTAAATAGCACTGTTCTCCAAGGTTCCTGGCAGCAATCAAGAGGCTCCCCATTTCCTCTACCTGCAACACATCAAACAAATGGACTCCTGTCATTAACAATGGAATGAAAAGCATGAGTCAAGAAAAAAGCCACAATGAAAATGTATGGAATAATGTTTTATGAGTAGCTAATGTTATTTATGCAATCAGTACAATCACCATAAGATATAATCCATAGCACTTGTCTTGTAACTTAAGAATATACAAAATCAATAAATAAATGAAAATAAAAAAACTCTGTCACTATTGTATGGTGACCTGATTCCGAGATTGGCCTTGATGCATTTGTTTGGTCATCTCCAGCAGTTTGGCTCTCTCTGTGATTCTATCCCACTTTGTTTGGAGTTCAGATAACTCCTTATTGATCATCTAAATTGATAAAATAAAGTATAAAGAAATATTTATATGTCTGTACAGGCATTGTCCAAATCAGAATTTACAATTTTTACAAAAAATATGTTGACATAAATATTACACATAACAGTTACAAATAAAACAATAATGAGTTAAATTTCACACAGAGAAGTGTCATCAAAAGAATACAGCTTCACCGCTACAATGCAAACTGGGTATGCATTGTTCCTGCATAGGCATAGATTACACATAATTTGAATGTACTTTTCAATGCACTTTTCATCTATTTTTAAAGTGACAGCAAAAAGAAAAGACGATACACATTTACACTTCAGACACCTGGAACTCCTGCAACAGTCATAAGCATAATGGCACTGCTCTTTTCCCAAATGAACACTACTGCAATAAACCTGCTGGGCAGTTAGAACTGTGAGAAAGGAAGGAAAGAGCTGTTATCATAGCTTGTACATCATAGCTTGTACATCATAGCTGTTATCATAGCTTGTACAGAGTTTAGATATTGATATCAACCCCAACTAGGTAGATCATTTTCATATTATATTTTTCATTATTATTATTATTATTATTATTATTATTATCATCGTTATTGTTATTATTATTATATTTTATTATATTATGATATACTTGCCTGTGATCATGTTAGGTTATTAATTTTTTTTTAATCACGAACTATGGTAAGATAATAGAAGATGTTAATTGTAGGGTAGGGTGTGGCTTCCGTGGTACTGAAAAATGGATATCATCACAGGACTTAGATGTGAAAATGTAATTTCCTAATAAATGCGAAACGGATAGCAAGAAATGAGCAGGGAACATATAGAACCTTCTTTTTAAAAAAGGGTCCCATGTTCCCCGGACACATAAAAAGCGGTGGACATAGGACCAGGGGAACACAGACACACTCCCCTGCAACTCTAGCCTACAACTCTAGATGTACGCTAGCGTTAGCAATTTGATTTCCTCAGCAGGTAGCCTACGTCTAGTGATCAGCCATAGGGAACTGATATAGGCCTATTCAGACATCGATGGAGTCCATCCAATCATGTGGACAGGGAGTCGTTGGGCAGGCTTAGCGTTGTTTGAATCGGTTTGTTCGTTGTTCAGATTGGTCATAGCTAAAGCCATACAAAGCACCTAGCACTCCTAGCACTATCCTATTGCATTCAGAGGTAGATTCCGCCCATAGGCTGTATCCATCGTGGCCAGACTATACATTTTATGTTATAGTCCGGCTTGTCAGGCTACTGCAACCCTTGGTCAGTAACTTTTCCAACACTGTTCTGCCCAACCAGGGGTGGACTGGCAATATGGAACACAGGGCAAATGCCCGGTGGGCCGACACACTGTTTGGGCCGACGGTCCTGACATTCTCACTGTAACTGTAATCATAGGCTTATTTTCTAATGGTCTGACCAGTATGGTGGGCTGGTTTTGTTTCAAATGCCAGGGCCGATTTTTTGTTCCAGTCCGCCCCTGTGCCCAACCCATTCTAGTACAGTGACAATAGTGTAACCTGGGTACATTTCACAATCTAGTCAGTATGTCCAACAAGGGTGACCACCTGTCCCGCAAATAAATTAAAAGGCTAATGAACATCAGCAATTGTCACATCTGAGAGCACATAGATGTTTGGATGGCCAGTGTGGTCACAAAAAAAAGAGGAAAAGATGCAGTCTCAATAACGAATGGATGACCACAAACCCTACTCTTGGTTCTCTTTGGATGGTAAAGCAGAGAGATTTTTTGTTGTTGTTTTACACTTTGTCAGGGCCTGATCTATAGCCACAATCGCACACTTTAGCCTTAGCATTTCATGCATTCATGTGCACAGCAAAACATAAGGCTAACATCAACTCCATTTAATACACAGCTCAATAACTAATGCATTGTGTTTACTAGTTTATTTGTGTTGTGCTCCTGCTTCAGAATTGCAAGGTTCCTGTGGCCCAATTCCAGCTCTTCTACTTGGGCACCCAGTTGTCCAACTAGGTCTTGATGTGTGAAGAACAGTGTCTCATGTCGCCTGAGGATGGACATGACCAGGGAGTCAGCAGCGTTCCCATAATAACCTAGAATGACATGTTTTTTTGTTGACAGGAGAACATATTAAGCAAGACAAAATAAAGGGGTGATTCAGAATTTTGGGCGTAGAATTTAATTTTCAAGTAGATAATCCACTGATATTTATGAGTGGAGACCATTTTCAACACATTCCATTCAGTCCTTCTAGTTGCGAGTTTGCTGGTACTAGGCCGGCACAATGGTTTCTGCTATTCTGGCCTGTCTATAAAAACTTGCACCCCACAGTACACTCTAGGTACTGTAAATCAATTATAATGCTAGACTATCGATGTAAATGTGTATGTGAGACTGGCAATGTTTGGAGTGTGACAACATTATACTCATGATAGATACCGGTCTGGGCAAACAGCTAACGGTAACACTTTACAATAAGGGTACATAAATATGCATTCATTAATATTTTAATAACTACATTAATAATGTTAAGTTAACAATAAGTGTATTCATGAGTCATTATAAAGTATGTTATGCATAGATGTTTAACTCATATGGATTCCTATATGATTTACTATTTAATTAGCGGTTAGATAATGCTGGAATACTTGGACTTCGTTTATGAGTATCATACTTAATTAATTAGTTAACCAAAACTTTTGAGGGCGACAGAGCAGTGCGCGGTAGGACGAGGCTTTGGATTTGGTCACCATTGATGCAACCCTTGTCTGCCAATGAGCAGGGAGGTGCACAAATGATTATGTCGTGACCCATCTTGCGGTGGCACATAATTGTTACGAAGGCATGTTAATAGTTGATTTGTGGATATTTAACAATAACATCACTTTGCTTGAGGGGGCAGATAACAGTTACAGGTGATGCCTATCCTACATGTACTTGGATCCAGGGTGACTGTAAACAAATCCAGATTCTAGGTAGCAGAGCCCATTGCCATTAGCACCGCTCTAGGATAATGAGCTGTCCGCTATCCTTTTGAGTAAATCCAGGGAGCTACTGCCAGCCCAGTAGGTTCCACGGAGGAGTGGCTGCCAGCCCTGTAGGTTGGGTGAGGAGAGCAGAGGAGAGCTGGAACTTTGTCGATAATCTAGCCAGATCTCTGGGCTGACGGCAGTTGCTGTGCACCTCCCTGCTCATTGGCAGACAAAGGCTGCATCAACGGTGACCATAAGCCTTGGCCTACTATGCAATGCTCTGTCACCCTCAGAATTTTCGGTTAACTAATTCATTAATTTAAGTATGATACACAAAACAAATTCCTCTACAATAAAACATGGTTAATAAACATCATATAGGACCCATATGAGTTAAACATTAATACATAACATACTTTATAATGACTCATGTACTTATTGTTAACTTATGATTATTAATACAGTAATTAAAGCATTAATGAATGTATATTTATGTACCCTTATTGTAAAGTATTACCCAGCTAACTTTGGGTAATAACTGATAGAAAAGTCATGTTAGCTCAGAGAGTTTGTATGCACATTGAGCATATTGTAATCTGATAGGTGCGGTCCTCATCGTTGCCTACAAAATCAGACACATTGGTATTGGTCTTTGAAACGTTGCCATCTGTTATGTTGTTCCAATCAGATTTGTGCAACTCTGCCTACGTTGCAATAACAGCGGCAGGTAAGTAGCCTAGGTAATATCAGTACTCTGCTGCTGACTACAGGCAACTACAGTATGCTGCTGGTGAGAAACCAAATCCTCAAAACACAATGGAATTCAATTTCATTGATAACTTTATTATGTGAAACGTTATCACATTTTCATATCGTATTTGTTAGTCCGCAAAATGACAGTTATTTATAGTGACAGTAAATTCACATACAATATATTATTTCATTTCAGAATTTTACACCCCTCTCAGTTGTCACTCAGTTTCAAGGGAAAAGGGATAGGTGAAGAGGGAAGGCTAGGGGGAAGGGGCAGGATTAGAAATGGGATTCTGCCTTACTTTCTGGGAGTACATCCAGAATCTTCATTAGATAATCTTCAAACATCTTGTGTTTTGACGCCAGTCCCAGAAGATACTCATGTCTGTTACACAAGGGTTAAAAAATAATTTTACACAAAACGAATAAAGATGGTAACACACTAGATCATGGAACACCAAATGGTTTATCCTCAAGAGCTACAGTACTTGTGGCCAAGAGCGATTCTACCATTTTAAACCGGTATTAATGATAGACTAGCCCATTGCCTTCCTACGCATTTCTGCTCAGTTCTCATCTGTCTTTGGTCTGGCCGATCAGTGAAGTTAGAGAACACATGGCAATAAAAAAAGGGCTGGTCCAATCTTTTTCAGTATAAACACCTCTAGCAAGCAAATGTTTCTCAGTTTCCCAAGTTCCAGACCCTCGTACAGAGAAAATGTCCAAGCTAATTTCTTTGACTCTCAAAGGGAACAAGACAGGGCTGCTCTATCTCACTCCTTTTGCTGTTTGGGAGAATAATGCCAAAACGGCGCTTCTGTCGAATTTGGTCGTGCGGCAGGTATAAAGAGTTCGTACGAACATGTGACGTCACCGATGGCGCGCGCACCAGCAGACACGTCGAGTATGTTGCCACCTTAAGATGGCCCACAGGCATATAATAACGAGCCTTCAGGCGCGAAAGAGGATAGGGCGACAAAACGGGGCGGAACGATGGGCAGAGAAGAGAGGTAGAGTTGTGCGTCCAGGAGAATTAGTGGAGAATTGGGCTAATGTTTTGGTGAGTTGCTGTAGCATGGTGGCTAACGTTGGTTCTATCTTGGACTTGCACCCTTGGTGTTGTAATAAATAAAATCAGGTTGATCAAACATACTTTCGACCTCTCTCTTGATTAAACAACTATGTATATTGCCTTACTATAACGTAGTAAGATTTGGTCTTATATTCTATTTGACGTAATACCGACAAGGGTTGTGCAGTCTATCTTCAATGCTAGCTACGTTGACAATGCATAACATCAATAGCCCAATATTAGCATTTAAACTACAATAACAACCGACTAACAGTAATATCTGAAAATGTCGGTAAATGTGAACATGGTGTTGTTAGAAGGACTGAGATAATGGCAGATCAGGAAAAGAAACAAGGGTTTGAGACGTTTCAAAGGGCTGACGTTAGCTAGGTGCCTGTGCAGACGCTAGTAGACAGCATGTGTTGACGTGAGGTAAACGCTTACGAGTCTAGGCATTCGGTAGATTGACCCCAGACATTACCTTACTATCCTTCCCGGGTATGATGCCTGCTTTCTAAATCTCTTATTGCTGCAGGTGGTATACCCAGCTTCAAGCAAAAGCATAGCTCTCTCCAACCCAGCAGGCCAGAGTATGCTTAGACAACAAATTTACAAAAATAATTATGCTACCTAATGCCAGTTATATATTATTTGAGATCTTTGTACTGTACATAATTTGTCCTAAGG
The DNA here is from genome assembly GCA_027497455.2 of Sardinella longiceps. Classification (NCBI taxonomy): domain Eukaryota; kingdom Metazoa; phylum Chordata; class Actinopteri; order Clupeiformes; family Clupeidae; genus Sardinella; species Sardinella longiceps. The sequence continues at coordinate 56,626 of JAODXP020008655.1, forward strand.
GATTAGCACGCACTTGGAGCTTCATATGAAATATAGAATAGAATAAAAAAGAAAATGTTACATCAAATACTGTCAATTCACCCTGACCATTATCAATATCAACTTTGCATCAGTCATCCCTCTAGGCAGTATACAATTTACAGGTAGGTAGTTAGATCATGGGCATATGGCTATGTCAGCACAATCAGGAGGCAATTTCCATAGGAAAGGGGAAAACACACAGGATTTCAATGGCCCCGTATGGGCACATTTTGTTCTGTACAAAATTAACACACAATCACAAAGCGTCTTGGTGTATATAAGTTATTTATTTTTAAAAGGTCAGGAGAGAGAAATGCAAATAAGACCTGGTATGAGAGTTTGGGATAATATATTAGGTAACTTTCATGCAAGTTTACTTGTTTACACACTCCACCTGTTGGAGCTTGTCCATGATATTTGTCTGGACTAGGCTATCAGCCATTTTCAACCTGAAACTGAGTATAGCGTAATGCATGTCATGAATGTGGAACCATATCAAATCAGGACTAATCTGCGTAATGTTAAAGCGTTAGGCCTAAATGTGCAGGCACAAATTTATAATTTACATGACAGAAAGTAAAGTGATTTCAAACGTGAATGCCGCTCTCAAGAGGGTGGCTAACTGCCTCGTCCCTATGATGAGGAAAGTGGAGCAGGTGTTGCCGAGGACAGGATGGCGCCGTCATCTTTGAAGGCTTGTGGTGACTGAATGTATCCCTCTGTCAGTGAGGCCATCAGGGATGATACAGATTCCTAAAGAGGGGAAAATATTGAAACAGTCAACGTAAGTTACCTTAAAAAAAGAAAAAGAAATAAAAAGAGCTTTAGGAAGTGAGTGAAATCTCTTACATGATGGTTTCTCTTTATGGCTCGGATGACTCAGTAGTTTACAGAAGCTGTGGTAATGGACTGCATAGCAGGGTTGGTTTGGGTTATGTCTCCACTGTTATTCTCATGGGGGGACACTAGAAGAAGTCTGTAGGAAAATGTACACAACAGTTTTAGGTATCACAATTAGTACAACTTCTGTGATGTGGTACAGCCATAATAATTAATATTTCGGCATGAGGTCAGTAATGGTACAAATAATGGCAGTGTCATGATTACTTCTATGTACAGCTAAAAAACATCATTGCGAGTCACCTCTAATATGGCTTCATGTCTTCTGTAACGTTACAACTGCATAGTTTCCAGGATAATTTCCCAGGGGGCAACAACAATATGACCAATTATAGGAAACTGACATCACGGTCATTCCGGGTGGCAAAAGGCATAAAGTTGTCAATGAAAGACTAGTCAAAAGCATACATCCTATGTTCACCAAATATGCATTTTCTAGTGTACAAAACCTGGATCTATTCATATTCAACAGTCATGTTCTATCGCATTTATCGTATCCTTTATACAAAACAGAAATACCGAACTTATTAATTTGTGAACAACTTTACCGGCAGATCCCTTCCTAACCTGGCCGTATGGCAAGGATGGTAGACCGGCGCCGGTCTGTTTGCTACCTCGGTAGTAACGTTACTTGGGTGTCAACGGGTATGGAGTATGCGATACATATCACAACGAGTGTATTTTCTGGTCAGAAAACCTACGTTCAGAATGAACGGTCATCATTACTTCTCTCTTTTTAAGCAAAATAAAGTCAGAAACCCACAGACTTATCTGATTTCAGGCAATAGTATTCACCTGCTTGGTCTGTTAAGCTAACTCATAGCATTGTAGCTAGCAAGCTAAACCCACTGACGTCCGCTGTTTGATAACGGATTAGCACTAATTCGAGTTGCTAAGTGGGTACACAGGTGTAGAGATCGTATTAACACAACAAGTTTATTTTCTGGTCATAAAACATATGTCTATTAGATTCAACAGTCGAGTAGATTATTATCTCGTTATGCAGAAATGAATACATTCATAAAGGCGAATTTATTAATGTAAGACCGGCTTTCCCCGTTGAATGTATTTCACTGTCAATGGGGTACCATGTGTGCTTTCTGCCACCCGGAACGTATCTCAGCAACCGCCTTGTTTACAATACATTCTGAAAAGGCACTATATGACCTTATAGGAAACTGGAATAACGTTATGGTCAGTCATGTTGCATGTTCAATTACACTATAGGAGTTCATTTGTATGGCATGGACAATATACTAACGTTACGTTCACCAACATTTTAGTGATACGGGATTAGATCGCATTGCTAATTAATAATCGTGGCACTGTACATGTCAAAATCAGGTAGTAGACACCGGAGAGTGATCGGAGTTGAAATGCGGGGTAGGGGTGCTGTGCTACATGCTCAAATATTCTAGCTTTGAGCAAACTGCTAAGTCAAAAGACAGCCATCTGCAAAAACCTGCTCTAACGCCTGACGCTCGCTGCCTTTGTTCCACCTTATAACGTTACATGATGAAGCTAATGCTGAGAACTTGCACAGCTTCAAACGTAGTGTTTGGAATGGTTTCAGACAGGATTTTAGCTATCGTTACCCCCGTCAAAAAGTTTGCTAAGCAATAGCCAAGCTAATAGATGTTACTATTGCCCTATAACCTTGCACTTTCTGATTACTTATTCTAAAATTTGTACCCAACATTACTAAAACATCAATAAATAAGGAATTGCAGCAGTTAAAATGATTGAAAGTTCATACTTACAACAGCTGTAGTTTTCAGCGTGTAGAATTCCTGCTAACGTGCTAGCCTGAGCCTCCAATCCCACTTGCAACAAGTTGAAACTCCCCATAGAAACTCCCTTGGTAACGTTAGTAGACTTGATTCTCTTGAGTGCTCAGAGGGACAGCCTCAGTCACCAGCCTCACATGGTCCTTACTAAATCCCAATCGAGACTTCAATAAATCCACAGGTCGACTCTGGGGTGAAATGTGCGCCACAAATGACGGAGTGTTTGGTGACAGAAGAAGCAGAGAGGTCTGCTCTCATCGCCTGCACAAAACGGACCCACAAGCGAAAATCCTTGCTTTTCTTCGATGTGATACGATGCACACGATGCCTTGACAAGCAGGAATTCATGCAACCAGCACAAACAAAACAATTAGGCCTAACCATCATCAATCGCTGTCTAGCTATCTCCTTTAATTCGCTATAGCTCTAGAACCATTAGCTCAAGCCATTAAAGCAGAGCCCTGTCTTGACATGGGGTGGTGCTTCAGGGAAGGATGGTGTACCAGATATGCCAAGTAGTTAGCACGGAGGCAGTGTTGGCATCTTCAAAATGGATCAATTCTTTTTTATGTTCTTCCACTTCACTGAACGAGCATCAACCATGGTGCTACTCTTGTGATCCCCATAAATGGCATGTCTTGTGAACTTGAATAGTTCCTATAATACCTCCTCAAGCTCAAGGATATTTCCACACAAAATATGAATGATTCATTCTATTTGAGTTATACCTCATTTGAGAGAGCTATTCGTGATCAAACAATTGCAGCAAACTTGTAATTGACACTTACAAATAGTTTTTTATCTATAATTAGCTTTTTGAAAAATTACCCAAATATTACTGTTCTATCTGTCTTTTAACTGGCAAGATAATTAAAACTGATAAAGGTGTCATGCGAGAGAACAGTTTTTGACTTGTTTGACTTGAATATTCCATTACTTCACTGGCATGGTAGGAAGAATTCTACGATAAAGTTTGTAGCTAAAGGGTCTGATGCATTACCTGACAGTCTTTATACATCACATACTAACAACTAACATAAAGGAGAATTTCAAGGACTAAAATCAATTGGGAAACACGTCTGCTGCACTGTCCCAGGTTGCAATTTCTAAAACAATACAAACTAGAAGTACCGCATGTTTTGGGGCAGCGCAAAGATGGAGTGGCCCGGGGGCCAAACAAAATTTTTCTGTAAAAGTCTACTGGGGCTACATGCCCACCAAGTTTCATGTGCCCCGGTGTTACGGTGTCCCGGGAATTGTTGACCAAAAATTCAAGAAGTAGATGACGGGACCAAAAAAAAAAAAAAAAATTTGACAATCACTATGGTAGCCTCGAAAAATAAAGGTAGCTGCAGCGTAAGCCAAACAAAACATTTGCCTTGGTAGCCTTTGAAAATAGCAAAATACATGTAGGCTAAATGTTGTTGGGATAGTGCTACGACCATACGAGCCATAGGAAGCCCAACACTACACTCTGCTAGTCCAACGACTCCCTGGCCACATAGGGCGCTGTAATTGGTTTCCCTCCACAAATCTAAATCTATTAATATTTTACTTTAATAATTTTGTCAGTAAAGAGTGCTCATCAAGAGGTACACATAACACAATTTTGACCAAAATGTCAGTTATGACCTTTGGGTTCTCAGCTTTGAAGGAAAACTCTGCTGTTTTTGATTGTTTGCAGTCTAGGGGAAACAAAGTTAGGGCCATTGAACATTTGTGCATCATTTTTGTTGACAATGGTGAGACTGCCTCTACATTGTATTCTATCAGAGAGGTTGTCTTGAAAGCATATGAAGAAAAAATTGTCAAAGTGTTTACTTACCTGGTCTGTAGTATTTCTAGCTCTTCTGTGAGCCCCATGAGTTCTTTATTCTTCAAATCATTCAGCCTTCTCTCTACCTGGAACTTTTTTAGAGCTCGTCTGTGTTTAAGCTCATTCTCTTCCACAAACCTTTCAAACTTTGCTACTTTATCTCTGATCTGTGGTAATGAAAAAAGTATTCTATGATGTAAATCCAAAACATTTCTTCTTTAATTGGCCTTGACCTTTGACCTCTGAGTGACCTCTGAGTGACCTCTGGGGGTGTTGGGCTCATTAGAAATTAGTTTCTTATGATCAGATTTACATCCTAAAGTACACCTGTTTTTAATACCAGGCATAGAAATATCAGAATTTTTTCACCCTTAGGCCAAAATGTCATATAACTCTAGAAATGTAAATCAACAAAAGTAACTTTAGAAATGCAAATCAACAAATTCCTTTGAGAAAATTTGAGTCACTCATTTGCATTCTGAATCTCCACCTCTGTATCACCTATACACTGAACTTTCCAGTGTCATCCATAACTATATTTTGAAGATTTTTGCAGAGGGGTTTGTTGATTTATCTTTCTTATCCTGAATCATATGACATTTTGGCTTTAAAAATAGGGTGAAAATCTATTTTAAGGCAGTAGTATTCTGATAGGCCAAAGTAAGATATCCACTTTTTCCAATGTTCAATTTTTTCACTTCAAAATCAAGAGAGAAAAGACAAGTCACAGTATGACACACCTGTTGTTGCTTCCACTCCAGGTCAGCCCTTTTGTGTTCTTGAGCTTTATTTCTAATTTTAAATTCTTGTCGTTTGTGTGCAAATTTGTTGTCCAACTCATCCAGTTCAACTTTTTTCTTTAATACAAGGGTTTGCTGCATGGTGTTTACTCCAGTCTCTAAAATCCTGCTCTTGGACTTCAAAGAAAGATCCCTCAGTATGCATAGACAGGAAAACCCAAAACAGTCCAACAGTCCAAAACATACTGCTAAAAAGTATGTTGATATTTTGTATAGAGACATAGCCATACAAAATCATACACAATAGACATGGAATTATACATATTAAAATTGCATCGTTGACTTCTCACCTCTGTTATAACTGGGATCAGATTAGTGTCATCATTATCCTCCTCCTCCCTGTAAAAATGAATAAATGAATAAATAAAACTAACCCCTTTTTATCAGGTGCTATTCACATAGCGCAGTACAGCAGGGTTCATGCAGGTTTCAATAAGTTAAATTTAAGACCTTTTATGGACATTATGCACAAAATTTAAGAACAACACTACCCATTACTAGAAGCATTCAAATTATGTATTCTTAGAAACCAATACGGACTAGACGGTAGGGTGGTCACACAATCTGGCGAACCTAAATTTCTCCTCCTTTTTGAGGCGCTGTGCTTAACCCTTTGAGACTGACGGTCATAGACACGACCATTCTTCTGACCACGCTCACTCACTGAGTTTAAGAACAACATATCAATCTAAACAGCGCAAGGAGCGCTTTCTAATGGTGCCACTCTCTAAGCGGTCGAACGGTTCACACATAAGTTAGCTTTGAACTGAGATGAAAATACTACTATTAAAACACCTCCATGTCATAGGAGTACTTGATCTGCATACCAAAATAAACAGCAGAACCTGGTGACTCGAAAGGTGTGTAGCACTCATTTCCATGTAAGGACATTTTGACAATACATTCAATTTCTGCATTGTCTCTAAATAATAATAATAATAATAATAATAATAATAATTACTAGAGAATGTAATTTCAGGGAAATTACGAGTGCATGTAAATGCAAACTGCAGTTGCTGCTTGTGGTGGACTTCAATGCCAATAATTTCAATAAATGTAATAATTGCTAGCCTAAGCAAGTATAAAAACCCTTGTTTCTAGAAAATAAGTCTGATTTTTCTGCAACATGCAATAGAAAAAAATATTGTCTCAATGTAAATAATCAACTGAGCAAGTTTACCCTATTCAGCCATAATGTTAGTCTATGGAGGGGCTTATAATGGGCATAAATGCTATCAGTTATTTTCTATTTTTATATTACTGTTTCAGTGGTAACAGGTTAAAATCCAACATTCACACTTGCTTTGTATAGTTTTTGGAAGTTTTTTTCAGACGTCACGTTCAAAATGGCAAACAACCCCAATGAAAACCTACTTATTTTACATTTACATTTAAATTAAGTCTTTTCTGGGTTCACTGAGGTGTCCTGTTTGGCATGAATAGAATATTATTTGCGTTTCTCTCAAAATTTCACAGACTTCATAGGAAAAACTTTAAACTCCCATAAAAGCTTGTCCATTTTTCACCACGTCCTTAAAGCAAATTCAAAGGCTCATATTCATATGATGTAAATCATGATATGAATTTTTGATGTTTGCCTTATTCATTCAGCCATGGAGTTTGCGCAAGAAAATGAACAAAATTGTGAAATACTGCTTGGCTTGCAGGGGTTATGTTGCATTTTGTTCATCATCATGAAAATGTCGCTGGACGCTGGAATTGCCCACCTACTACAGCGCCCTCCAAAATCATTGGCACCCCTGGTAAAGATGACTATATAGGCCTAGTGGAATAAGAAAAATTCCTTTTTTTACCTTTTAACCTTTAAGAGAGAGAAATTTATTTGGAGGAAACAAAAAGAAATAAATAGGCCTATTTTTCACAAAAACACAGGTTCCACAATTATTGTCATTATCGGAAAATATGTAAAAAAAAAATATATATATATAAATATATACTTTTCAACTAATAGCCTACTCTAGCCTACTTCTTAAAGTTGACCAAAGGGCATGTGGACTTTCAAGCAGTATTCCATGACACATGGTTCACAATGATATACTGTAGGCCTACAGTTTAAATGAAACACAGGTCAAAAGTCTTAGTCATTTTTCAGAATTGGACAGACAAGAGAGGAAAGACAGAATTGGAATTAAAAAATTGAACATGCTTGAATATGCCTCGTTTGGAGTTAATCAATAATAAAGCATCCAGTAACTGACAGGTTACTTTTAAAATTTTCCTGTAGGCTATAGGCCTAATACATTTTCAAAGTTAAATGTTAGGCCAACAAGGCCTTCCCTTACATGCGTAAGTTTAAACCACAAACTGGTCTGAACATTTTACATGCTTCTTTGATCTAACCTACCTCATTCCTTGTAACTGCGTGACAAAAATGTTTTTCATTTTGTTCTCCACTTGCAGGGTGAAACGAGGATCGTCCTTCAATTGTATGGAGGATAATGTAGACTTCTCCATGGTCTAGCCTACCCCAGAACCTGCGCACATGAAATGCATGTTCTGAATTCTACCGCACGACAGTCACATCACAAAAAAAAAAAAAAAAAATCGCAGTTGGTAGGCTATTGAAAGGTAGAACTGAACAAGTTGGGGTTTTAAACAGAATATTAGGCTACGTAGTAGAACGCCTACGTCGTAGAAATGCGGCTTGTGACTAGACCCTCACAACCACGGGCATCCATAGCTTAGGCTATAGAACAAAAAAGACGCTACCTGGTTAAAAAGAGTTAGCAAGGCGAAAACATGTCCATAGGTTATTAATTATATTATTTTCCCATGCTCATAGCCTGAGCCAGGCTTCTCCTCGTAGGCGAAAGTTTACTCCATCTCCAAGCAACCAGAGCAGCACGGAGCTACGAGACAGGGGGGTTGGCGATTTGAGATGGGCTATGGCAAGCCAGAGTATTCACATTTAACCCTGTAGTCTACGCATTATGACTAGTGTTGCCACATGTACTCTATTTCCCGGGATTGTCCCGTTTTTTGTGCGTCTGTCCTGGGAAACTGATAATTCTTCCCGGGACGCATATTGTCCCGTTTTTTTTGTGAAAATGTTCTTCACATGTTCATTAGTTTCACCTCTGAACAAACCTCTATTATTCGACTGTTCCCTGCCACTATTTTAGATTGGCCAAGTCTTGCCGTGGGATGCATAGGCGCACGCTTGCTTTTATGTGATGGTTATTTGCGGACATGCAGTCTCCCGCATTTAATGGAGCGAGTGATCGTGAGTTACAGGATAGCCTGTGTAGGCCTCACTGGTAGCATTCATTAGTCACGCAAAATTGGAGTATAGGTAGGCTACCTTTTCAATTTTATAAATAGGCGGACTATACCATAAATAGGCTGTCAGATTTATCATTGTGATGGACCACTGTGGGACTCACTGAACTAGAACAAGCAAATATTTTTCTTCCTCAGACTGTAATTCAAACCATGTTCACGAAAAGCATTAAGGTTTTAATATGAGTAGGTTTCTTTGTATTAATGTTTTTGCATTTTAATGCATTTTAGCGATCTCCTTGCGCATTTTCCGACAGTTGTGAAACAACACAGAACGTCCTAAAAATTATTCCTCAGCGCGTAAAATCACCTAAACCTGTTAGGTCTAACTTGAAAGTTTAAGTGTTCAGCCTTATTCAATCATGAACGAAGAGGCCATCTCAGAAAAAAAAGATCAAGATCAGGCTACCTACAAAGGGAATAGTCTACTGCAGCTTGAAACAGTGCAGAGAAAGCCATTGCGCAAGCATCGTAGGGCCCGAGCACCGAGGTAGGCGACATGTGCGTTGGCCTGATTTTCTTCTTCTTCTTCTTCTTCTTATTATTATTATTATTTTAAAATGTATCTTTTCAATAGCCTATTCATAGATTTTCATAACATTAGATAGCCTAATCTTTACAGTGCATTTTTTTTAATGGGTGTCGCTACAGTACTGCCACCCCCCCCCCCCCCCCCTCCCTCAAAAAAAAAAAAAAAAAAAAAATCCCGGATTTTCACAATACAAATGTGGCAACCCTAATTATGACTCTCTCTCTCTCTCTCTCTCTCTCTCTCTCTCTCTCTCTCTCTGTGTGTGTGTGTGTGTGTGTGTGTGTGTGTGTGTGTGTGTGTGTGTACATGTATATGGGCAATTCCATGAAAAAGTCAACCTCGCCATGGAAAAAAAAGTTGTGCACAGATAACCAAAACCTATTTTAAAATGTTCACTGATGTCTATAGTTCACTGTATGATGATTTTATTTATTTATTTATTTATTTATTTATTTATTTATGGGCAATTCCACGAAAAAGTAAACCTCACCTTAAAACTTTAAGTCTCACCTACATGGACATACAAATTCTTTCAGAAAACTTCCAATACAAAAAAGTATTGTCTCGATGTAAATATTCAACTGAGCAAGTTTCAAAAGGATATCTGTTTGTTAAAATTTTTACCCTATTCAGCTATAATGTAAGTCTATGGAGGGGCTTATAATGGCCATAAGTGGGTGATAACACACACAAAGCTGCAATATTATCAGTTATTTTTCATTGCTACATTACTATTTCTCTCGTTACAGGTTAAAATCCACCGTTCACAATTGTTTTGTATCGTTTTGGAGGGTTTTTCCAGATGTCACGTCCATAACGTCACATCCATAACGCCATTTCTCCCAATGAAAACCAACTTTTTTTACATTTACATTTTAAATTAAAGGGGAGGTTCGGTTTTTAACACATTTAGCCCCTTTTCTAGAGTGTCTAGGGTGCAATAGAACGATTGACACCAATATTTGGATGATTGGTCCTGTCTCGAGTATACGGCTATTTCAGAATCCCCCCTTCCTGCTTCAGACAGGCTAGCTTTGTGCATGTCTGACAATGTTCCCTAAAACCACCTAAAACATTGTTATTTTCAAATATGCTACTCACCGAGTCATCAGTCCTGTTATATGGGCATGCAAAACAATTCTCGTCGTGAAAAAACATTCCTGTCATGTTTTATTTAGCATTTTGAAAATCCTGGAACTATTTTCTCCGACATCTCACAGCCGCCTGTAAACTTCCGCTGTACGTTTGAACGTGAAGAGTGAACGTGAAGCGTACAGCGGAAGTTTATAGGCGGCTGTGAGATATCGGAGAAAATAGTTCCAGGATTTTCAAAATGCTAAATAAAACATGACAGGAATGTTTTTTCACGACGAGAATTGTTTTGCATGCTCATATAACAGCACTGATGACTCGGTGAGTAGCATATTTGAAAATAACAATGTTTTAGGTGGTTTTAGGGAACATTGTCAGACATGCACAAAGCTAGCCTGTCTGAAGCAGGAAGGGGGGATTCTGAAATAGGTCCTGTCTCGAGTATACGGCTATCATCCAAATATTGGTGTCAATCGTTCTATTGCACCCTAGACACTCTAGAAAAGGGGCTAAATGTGTTAAAAACCGAACCTCCCCTTTAAGTCTTTCTCTGTCTTTACTGAGGTGTCCTGTTTGGTATGAATGTAGTAATATTTACATTTCTCTAGAAATTTCACACACTTCACAGCAAAAACTACCCTCTCTCAAAAGTTTGTCCGTTTTTCGTCACGTCCATAACGCAAATTGAAGGGCTCATATTCTTATGATGCAAATCATGATATTATTTTTTTCTGTTTGCCTGTATTCAGCCATGGAGTTTGCAGAAGAATATGAAAAAAAAATGTGAAATACTGCTAGGTTTGCGGAGGTTATGTGGCCTTTTGTTCATCAATAATGCACGAAAATGTCACGTCCATAACGCTGGAATTGCCCTTATTTATTTATTTATTTGTTTATTTATTTATTTATTTTTTTTTTGGGGGGGGGGGGGTGTTAGGCAACTTTAGGTGATTTTCGAGTTCACAAAGGCATGACTGAGGCGTATATCTAAGGGTTTGCTTCAATTCAATGTTTCCACACATCTAGAGGCCATTATTTTTAAAGTCATATCAAATTTGGCATATCAAATTTGAGGTTAAGTTTACACTACTCCAAAGGTTTTTCATACAAAAATGTTCAAACTTTATTACTAAAGCTTGTTTATATCAATGCAACGAATGAAGAACAGATTGCATCCATTGCCTGTTTTTAAATATTTAAATTTTACGTTATGGACGTGACATATTATTTTGTCCTAATGCATCGGCAAAACCTGCATGCAAAAGAGCCTTATGAGACACTAATAATCTGTTCCAAGTGTGTCGTGGTTGATTTAAACCACCGAGTCTCCGTGAAACTTTGCCTTTAGGTCATAAATCACGACCCTGCGATATCTGTGGTTTTTAATTTTCCCACCGATCTCCATTTCACATGATGGCAAAACATATTAAGCATTCTTAAGATAATTTCCCAATAGACTGCCTCTCTGAAATGCACGAGGAATTAAATATTGCCCCAGTAACATTTTTTGGTTCCGGGAAAGTTCCGGGAAGGTTTTCTGTTGGGTATGAGAACGTTCCCTGAAAGTAGTTTTGGTTGTCTGAATGTCTGAAGGGGCACCAGGAAAGTTTTTTAAACGGAACTAGAACGTTAGCTGGTGGTTTGCATTTCTGGTTAGGCGAACGTTCTCGCAACATTATTCTAACGTGCCATTTTTTTAAGAAAAATATAAATAAAAAACATAAATTATGCATGCATCGAGCGGGAATCAATCCCCCGTCACCCGCGTAACTCGCAGGTACGTTACCGCTAGACCACGCAATAATTTCTATTGCAACTCAAAAAAAAAGAAGATATCTCTAATACATCCCTAATAGCGATTCATACAATTAAGATAGCCTAAATCTATTATCATAAACAGTCAAAATCAAATTGTTTAATGATAATTTACACATAATATCTATCAGATTGTAATTTAAATACAATTAAAAAAAAATAACCACGAGGGAACATTTTCGGAAGGTCACAAAGTTACCACACTGTAACGTTAGAGTTTTAGCGTTTTCTGAACCAAAATAGGATAACGTTCTTAAAATAACCATAGGAGAACCAGGAGGAAACGTTAGTTAAGGTTCCCATAACGTTCCGTGTTTGCTGGGTGGCACCTCATAGTTGCTCGAGCTGCCGATCAAGCTCAAGCTTTCAGTCTTGCAGTGCAAGTTTTTGACAGCTCTTCCTGGAAAAAGGACAACGGTAAGATTGACTAGTCAAATTATAGCCTAAAATATGATCCCAGTTGTTAAGTTGCAAGAACACGATGTCTTCTGAAGAAACCTGATGTATATTCATGTTTAGTAGCCTATATGGGTAATTGCCATGTCTACATAGAAATGCAGATGTTGTAGGCTAATGCAAGTATGTAAAGTCACATGTGGGGGTGAGGGAGGAGCATGTGTGTGTGTGTGTGTGTGTGTGTGTGTGTGTGTCACAGAAAGTGCAATGCCTTACCCTCTCACTTTGAGCTAAAAAAAGAAAAGAAGAATTAGGGTATGGCCTACTAATGAATTGCTATACATTCTCATAGCCTATGTGATTTGCTGACCTCCAACAGTAATGCATAAAAATTGACCATAGACCAATGTTTCATTTACAGAAAAAAAATCCAATGTCAAATGCAGAACGTCAAAAAGCCTTCAGACAGAGGCGCAAATATGATGAAAACTACAAAGAAAAGGAACGGAAAAGGAAAAGGGAGCAAAGGGCCAGAGATAAATGTCAGCAAACTAAGAGAGAGAGAGAGAGAGGGTGAAGAGTTTGGCACGGGACAGGCAGAAGAAAAGGAGAGTCATTCTTAAAGATAAAAATGTAGCTGAAATGGACTTGACAGTTGCATATAAGAGTAAGCAATCACTTGGGAAAGCAGTCAAACGTGTCCTTTTCCTCATAGTCCAACAAGGAAGTTTGCAGTGCTGGAAAACATCTGTGCTTCAGTGGGACTCACTGTTGAACACAGTGTATAAAAAAGAAACCAGATGTAAGAGAAATGGTGAGACAGTTTTACCTTGACATCTCATAACAAGCACCCGGGAAAAAGGACACAGTAATCATCAATGAAGATGGACAAAAGAAAAAATACCAAATAAGAAACTTGACCATGTCTGTTTTAGAGGCTTTCAGGGTCTTTAGGGAGGAGAACCCTGACATCACATTTGGGAAATCAAAATTTGCAGCACTGCGACCAGGGGAGGTCTTGACAAAAAGCGAAACTCCATAATGTCTCTGTAAATACCATGAAAACATACAAATGTTGCTGGACAGCGTACAAACATGTTCCACGAGAAGCTTTCCAAACCATTTCAGCATTTACCAAAGCCCTGGTCTGATTCTCAGTACTGATTCTCCAAACTGTATGCTGAACCAGTGTGAAACATGCTGTGATGCCATCTTGGTTCAAAACATTGTTAGTAATATCCCAGAGGAAGACAAGAATATCCGGACAACATGGACTGAGCTGAAAATGGTGACCAACTGAACTGGGATACTGAAGGGAGATTTGTGGTCAATGCCATGAAAACCGGATGTGTTGGGGATGTGTTGGCTTTGCTGTTGGCATCAGCCACAAAGTCCCTGCAGCACTTTTCATCAAGAAAAAGCGAGCTGTAGACGGAGTAGGTGGGGCTGTCAAAAGGTCTGTGAGTGCTGCAATACTGAGCCGGACCGTCATAGTCAAGAATGCTCATTTGCTGAGGTGGCAGCAGCTTGCTGTCCCAACATCACTGTGATCCCTGTGCTGGAAAGTGACATTGATGCTTTTACACAACAGCATAACCTGGACTCATTCTGGACTAATGTGATTCCCCTTGTGGGTAAGTCCTGCTAAGATTACAAATTACAGTACATAATATTACTGTGGCATTAGATCCATTTATACTGATAGTGTACCCTTTTTCGTAGGCACTCAGAGTACCCATCATATTGAACCTTCAACTTGGAGTCACATTAAGTATCAGCACTATACATCCTCAGCAGAGGTGAAAACACACAAATTCATCACAGATACCGGCCCTCCACACACTAACAACATCAAGACAGGAGACCTCCTAATTGTCTCCAAGGCAAAAAAGTCTTCAAGGAAATTTGTAGGCCTGACAACTGACGTAGCTGATGACTAAGTTGAGGTCCAGTCCCTGTCAAGGAGTGATGCACATGGATTTGTGTATTGTTTGCATACTAAGCGCTGTATATCTTGGGTGTTTTATGATAAAGTGGTCAAGGTTCTCAGTCCTGTTGTGAAAAAGAGAGGAAAATACCACTTCGCAGAAGCTGTGCTTGCAGATTGATTCATACTGTTGTGAATTAAAGATAGCTATTACAGTATACTATTAGTGGCTTCCATACATTCGTTTTTTACTGTATTACTGAAATACTTCAAATATTATCTTTTATTCTGTTAAGTGCAATATTAAATTATACTTTGTATTTTGAAACAAAGATTGTGTTTGAGTCTATATGTGAAGGACAAACTAGTAATAACTTGATTTAATTGAAATGCAGTGATTTTCAATGTACAGTTCATGCAAGGTAATCCCAAGGCTCATCTACTTGTTTGTACAAAGTATTTCAGAAACCTTGTAATACAAAAAAGCATTGTCTTAATGTAAAAAATCAGCAGGGCAGATTTCAAAAGGATATCTATTTGTTAAAATGTGTACCCTATTCACCCATAATAAGCCAATAAGGGGTTTATAATAGGCATAAAATCATCATCATCATCATCATCATCCATTGTTTATTCAGGGAAAAATGGCTTAGCATCAAGCTCTTTTACAGCATTGCCCTGATATTACAATAATAATAATAATAATATTAACAATAAAAAGATGCAAGCAAACAAGAGAACAAAAGGGAAAACAAAAAGTAGACATCACAAAATGGGTGATAACACGTGCCGAGCTACCAACAATGACATTATTTTCCATTTTAAAACTACTATTTCAGTTCATACAGGTTAAAATTCACCATTCACACTTGTTTTGTATGGTTATTGAAAACCTGGATCAGACGTGTCACGTCCATAACATAAATATGTCACATCTATAATGCCAGTTTTCCCAAAATAAACCCAATCAAAATCAACTAATTTCACAAACTAAGTCTTTTTCTGTGTTCCCTCAGGTGTCCTGCTTGACATAAAGCTAATGATTTTTCTCTGTGAACTTCACAGACTTTTTAGGAAAGCGTTCTCTCCCATAAAAGCATTCTTATTATGTAAATCATGATATGGATTTTTTTGTGCTTGCCTGTATTCAGCCATGGAGTTTGCATAAGAATATGAACAAAATTGTGAAATACTGCTAGGCTTGCAGGGGTTATGTGCCATTTTGTTCATCAATAATGCATGAAAATGTCACGTCCATAACGCTGGAATAGCCCAAATGAGCAAGCCATGGAAGATTTTGTAGGTTAAAACTGTATCATTGTATTTAACATAGTTATCCCAGTCCAATATTGTATGTTTTTTCAATATATGACAGTAATGGTGTGTTTTGGGCTTTTAAAGTTGTGACATTAGCTGATGCCCAACTAGTTAAACAGTAGGACATATGTGACTTGATCATTGCGTTAAAATACACTGTACTTTATGTTATGGACGTGGCGTCTGAAATATCTTTCCAAAGACTATACAAAACAAGTATGAATGGTGAATTTTACAACAATTGAAATAATTGTTGTAACAATTTAAATATACTGTAGGCTTGAATTTTATGGAAAGAAATCTTTGATTGAGAATAAATGGGAACGCCACCCAACTGGAGTTCCTGCTTGGACATTTGGCTGGCCTCCACACCATATATCTATTGAAGCATGAGTTCCAAACGTCCAACCTTATGGCTGGGTTATGGAAGTTAACCCAGCATGGGCTAAGGTAACCCAATAAATGGTCAAACTGCCCCCCCCCCCCGTAATTGGGTGCAGAAATAACCTAGTATTTTTGAAAATTAATTTTTGATATGCAAATGAACTATTGGCCTACACTGATTGAATTAGCCCAAAACACACACATGGGGTAGTGAAAAGATGAAGAGAGTGAGACCTGCCTCAATTGATATTATTTGACAGTGGGTGTATGCTTTCAGACAAAGTATAGCTTTCGAGGCAGATTAGCCTCCTCTTATGCCAAGTTCACATTACACGATTTTAGCCACGACACGACAAAACATGAGACGTCTGTGAGCTCTCTAGTGTTCACATTTAACGACTACCAGTTTTAGTATCGGGAGCCTCATGGTCGGCCGCAAGGCTGATCTGCGACCTCTGTGTTCACACTACAAGACCTGGCCCATACAGAGCCTAGGGTGCGTTGGTTGTGTCCACGTTTGTATAATCAACACCATAACGTTAACGTTAGCATACAGACTATAGCAGAGCCAGTTTACGGCTAAAAATGTCTCTGACTATAGGCTACAGGCATGACTGCCACTTGTTAGTTTGCCACTGATCTCATGTTGTCTGTAGCTACTGTTTTGTCTTCGTTATTGCCGCAAAAATATTTTAGAATTATTGACAAGGTTATCTGGATGGCCAATTGTGTGCGTTTTCGCAAGTAATCTTCACATGACTGTTTTCAAAGAAGGCTATTGCTTGGTGAAGAAGTGCAACTTCAAATATGGTTTTGGAGTTTGGAAATTTTAAAGATGACAACGTGGTCATGTTTCTTGATTGGCTATTGCCTGGAAAATCGCTTGCGACTTCTCCAAATATCTAACATGCTAGATGTCCCCCGACAACTTGCGTCGAACCCGCGACTGCCCTAAATCGCGTCGGAGAGATGTTCACACATGACGACTTGCACTCGCAGATCCACTGCCGAGTTTCCCCACGACCACCTGTGATTTCTAATCGACCCTGTGACCTCAGAATCGGCTCTAAAATCGTGTAATGTGAACTTGGCTTTACTGCCTTAGGTCCAAATGCATTGGCAAGGCCTACACGCCAAAGTCACTAGTACCAAATGATCTATAAATGGGTATCAAAGGGTGGAACCTGTCCAACTTATGTTTACTGAGATTCTGAAACCCTCTGCTTTCAGTAAAGGTATACGAATAAAGTAAATGTACTCAATTTCTCATTTCCCCCCAAAAATACAGGGATGGAAACAGGTATGGTCAAAAAGGAGAGAAATTGTCATCGATACTTACAAGACAGCATGCTTTGACATGCTTTCAGAAAAGTTATGGCTTAGATTAGTTTCTCCTCAAGTCCAAATTCATTGGCTATACGCCTAAATCACCAATACCAAATGATCTACAAATGTGTATCAAAAGGAGGAGGGGGATGGAACCTATTTACTGAGATCCTGAGGTTCCCTGCTTTCAAAAAAAGGTATATAAAGGTGTTAATTACTTTTTCCTACATTATGTTCTATATCTATATGTTCTAATTTCCCCTAGAAATAGGCATAGGCTTTGAAATAAGTAGGGGGGTGGGATGTAAAAAAAATGTTGGTGAAATCCTTAAGGGTATAAGCTCTCAGAAAATATATGCTTTATGGGGTTTAAAATGTTTCCCCTGAATGTCACTGGCCTAATTTGCAAACACCAAATTTCTTAATTATGGGCTTTATTGTAATGTGGGAGGTGAGCCATACCTCACTGTCACACCTTGCCATGGTATATCACATCCTGAGGGTGTATGCTTTCAGAAAATATATGGGATATATGGTGAAATTAGTTTACTGTTCATGCTTCAGGCCAAAATGTACTAGTTGTGTACATTTTCCTCCAAAATACACCCAAATCCCATTCATTTCGATAAGAAATTTACTTCCCTTTTTCCCATTTTTAAGATTTCTTAGGACTTTTAGTATGTTGTTTTGAACATCTCATACAAATGATCCAAGCTGAAAAAAATCGTTTACAATTAGTCTGTCATAAAAAGGCTACTTTGCATGGACAAAACATAACGCATAAATCATTACATTTGGCCTCATTTGCATATGAAAACATTACATTTCACAAAACTTGTAAAACAAAAAAATCTTTTCTTAATGTCAGTTAAAAAGTTTTAAGGTTTATATAAAAGTTACAAATTGTTCTCCAATGGCGTAGATTTGCATAGGGACCATAGTGACATGTTCCAACCAATATTTTGGGAAGACAAAATAGTCCATACCAATATTTAGCATTTTATTTTTACATGACAAACTTACAAATTTATTTGCATATTTCTTGCAAACACTATAGTATACTTTTAGTAGTTATGCTTCGTTTTTTCGACGTGCTAGCATTCTGCAACTCAGAACAGGAGCACGAGAGTAGTTGTTCATGCTCCAATTTCAGAGCCATGTTCATCTCACATGGACGTAAACAAAGCGAAACCTACTGAGACAGATAGCAGACATGGGGGAGAAGTCTCTGGTAAGGTACTAGCTACAATAGAGCGCACCAAGGTCAGGACCTCTGTAATTTTTTCGAGCTGAAAATAAAATTGGTTAAACAATCATATTAAATTTATGCCGCCGCAATTAATATCACAGGTGACATGGTTTTCCTTCACTGACTTTTGGAAGCTTTATGTGGGACTTATGCTTTATGTGGGACTTATGTGTTGGACTCCTCCTGTGGGAAAATGTTTAAAGGCAGTTGGGTACATTACGTATGGAGCGTATAACTGGGCTCTGTTTAACAGCAGATGAGACAGCCGAACTTTTCTTGTAGATAAGAACAAGACCTGCAAACACTGGAGATGTGATGCAAATGCACTATAGGCCTAAGTATAGAGAAAGACATTGAAGCATATTAGACATTGCAGCATACAGTGTTGGGTAAGTTACTTTAGAAATGTAATGCGTTACAGTTACAAGTTACCCCTTCGAAAGAGTAATTGTAGTGTAACTATTTTGATTACTTTAATAAAGTAATGTAACTAATTACATTTGATTACTTTTTGATTACATTTCAACATTTTTTATAAGGTGCCCCGCCACACAAAGCCGTTTTTACCTGTTGCTTTTGGTATAGAATAGTTCTATATGACCTCAAGTTGCACAGTGCATGTGAAAATGTAATACTGTCTTCGCTATAGGCAATAGCCTATTAAAAGAAATATGCAAAGAAATTAGGTCAGTTTGAATCCATGGTCAGTGCTACGTAGTATAGACAACGTTACAGCCATTGGCTGACTGGGGAGAATTATCGCCCAATCCATGCTCTCCTGTATTTGACTAAAGCCCGCCCTTGAAAAACTCGCGAAAAAGAAGGAATATCCATGAAATGGTAACAGGCAACTTGTCAACTTGGCGAATTCAACAGTCTTGGTAAGTGTAAGCTGACTGTGGATGTAGGCTAACAGTCGGCTACTCTTGCAATAAGTATCTGATTATGTTGGCTACTGTGACATCCTGACTATGTAGTAAGCTTACCTTTGCAAAGTGGCCGTTTACAATCTGCAAGCTAGGTTGGTGCAGATATCCTCTTTCTCGGTTTCATGATAATATTCCAAGTTTTTTTTTTCCGTACCTCGCAATGCGCAAGTAAAACTAATGTAAATATTCGTCCATGTGCTTTACAACGTCGAGCTTCAGCAGCGAATCAGAGCGCAGCCCATTGTAACAGTGGGAAAAAAAACCGGAAGAACCGCATGAAATTTTCGAAGGCTATTCCTACAGGCTGCAAACGATCTCATTACGGTCTCCTTGGACCGTTCTCAGTCCAAGTGAAGTCACATACCCTATTTGTAGACCTCAAAGAACAATTTAAATACCCTGTAGTGGTGTGGCATGGCACCTTTAACTTTTTTTCAGTCGTCAAGCAATTTTGAGTTTTTGAATCCTGGCAATGTTAGGCCTAGTATTCACCATTGACATTGCCAAAATGCTTTTTAACTCCCACAGAAGTGTCAGAATTCAATACGAGCAAATAGTTTAAATACTTGGTGAACATCACTAAATAAGCAGGTTATGGTTCTAAGATTGCTCATAAAGTATGTGTGAACCTGATCAATAGAGCTCATTTTTATATCCAGCAATGGACTACAGGCCTATGTTCTAGTTTCTGTCTGACAGTCAGGCGTCCTTGCTCCTGCAACTTAGAACGCTGTAGATCCAGTAACAAGTGAGTAGTGTTGCCAACATGACAGTAGCAATAATTATATTAGAATAGTGTATTTTAGCTGTAGTAGTGACATTTAGTTGTAAATAGAGGATGTTGTATTTACATGAAGCACACTTAGCCAATGTTTCTGCAGATGATATTGGGATCATGTAACTAAAATTGTAATTCTGATTATTTCTTGAAGTAACTGTAATTCAATTACACATTTTTTTCAAAGTAACTGTAATTGATTACTGTTACTTTTATTTTGTAATTAAATCACGTAATTTCGTTACATGTAACCCGTTACTCCCCAACACTGTC
The DNA here is from genome assembly GCA_027497455.2 of Sardinella longiceps. Taxonomy (NCBI): domain Eukaryota; kingdom Metazoa; phylum Chordata; class Actinopteri; order Clupeiformes; family Clupeidae; genus Sardinella; species Sardinella longiceps. The sequence goes on from JAODXP020008655.1 coordinate 77,268, forward strand.
AGCATATTATATATGCATATACTGTATGTCAGATTAGATTTTATAGTGGTTTTCACCAACTGGCTATAAAGCTGCTTCCAGACTGCCCCAACAAACGCTAACAAACTCTAACAAACGCCAACAATCACAAACAGTTGGGTCAGTGTGGACCATCAGTTTGCATTTGTCTGTTCTATTCGGGAAAAGTCGGAAAAGTTCAACATGTTCAGTCGGGTCGGGTGGAGTTGTAGAATGTCTGACCAGTGCAGACAGCTTTCCAACAAACTACAACATTCTGAAAGCTTGTTCCCTCGACAACTAACCAAATAGAATGCACCAGAGATGTCAGTATTCCATTGATCTTTGATGCTCACGTGAGCGCTTGCTTAAGTTTTATAGCCTACTGCAACTGCATCGTTTTTCGCTTGAAATGGCTTATTTTTTGGACACATGAACGCGAAGAATGGAAAGAGAAAACATGGTTAGAGCTAGCCTACATCTTCAAAGCTCCATTCTCAATTTAGGCTATTAAACTATGAATAACCTCAATGAAACGCACCATCGTTGTTTGTAGTGACAGAGGAACGCACGGTTATGAGATCAAATTAAACATCATATCTTTTCATATTTCAGGGCTTGCATTTGCCATTGCCATTGTAGGCTATGTGGCTTGGGCGATGCGCAAAATGGGTCAGCACGAAATTTTTCTCTCGCATCCCAGTGAGCAGTAGCCTATCTACTCGAGTTGAAATAAAAATGTAAAATCATCCCCCTTCTCAAACGGCATCCCCCCCATACGCTATTTTACCTGTTAATGTGGAAATTACAATTATTTTAACATTAGATAAGCCTACTACCATTTGAACATTTAGAGGCTTTGCGTTTATGTAGCCTACACGATTAAATAAAACAGGTTTCAGCGATAACTCCGGCCAAATTGCAGGTTTCTGAAAACTCCCTCAGGCATTCCATAAAGTTGGCATGAAGCTGACTAGCGAATTTATCGTGCGAGCGCATTTGCGAAATAAAGTTTGTCTACTGTAGGCTATCACGTAGATGCCGGTCACACGCAAATAGGGTGGCCAAGAGTACACAAAAACAGCGCGTATTTGACCCTCTTTATACTGCGCAGTGCTTGAAGAGCTGCTAGGCCTTTCAGTGTGACACACGCAGTTGACAGAGAACTCATGCAACTCATACGCGCAAGTCTATTGGCTAATGCTCACTTTATGACTGATGTAATAACACTGATTACGCGGAAGGTTTAGCCTACTTGATATTATTGAATAATTCTATTTTGAAATCAGCTTTCTATAACATTGGGCTGATGATAATAATGATCAAGGCATGCACATGACATTATGTGCATTGTATGGCACATGTTGCCTCCATGGACTGGGAAATGGACAGATGAGGAGTTAGCACAGTGTCTAAAATTCCAAATATTAAACAATTAGGCTACCTAATTATGCATAGGCTAGTAATTAAGAATGCCTCATCATTCCTGAATCATAAATCATGGAACAGAAGTGCACAGCATGGACCTCACATTCAACACTTCTGAAATGTAAAAATGTCCAGCAACGCAAGTCATAAAATAATTTCAACATCCATGCCAACAGTGCCGGCAGTGCACTTACAGGTGCAGCTGAAACAAAATCAAATCAGTCTTCGAAGCAGTGTAATTTTTAACAAATCAGCCTGTAGCTTCTGATAGGCTTAGTGCATAGTTGCATTAAAGGAGTTCTGTTATATTGTATCAAGCTGGCCACGATGGTCCACCACAGTACTCTTACAAGTAGGCTATTTGAGGTAAAGTTACAAATCTCTGCAAATCCTTGTTTGTGGTTCTTTTTTTTACCGACAGTATGTGTAGGCCTACCCTCAAGGGCAGATGTAGGTAAACTAAGGTCCCGGGGCCACCAGCAGCCAGTTGGGCTATTTAATCTGGTCCGTGGAGCCTACCCAAAATTTCTCATTAAGCCAAGGTGAATTATTAGATTATAGGCCTAGGTCTGGTTTATCAAATGTGTTGTATTCATGAAATACATGATATCATGTTAAAACAGTCAATATCTAAAACCCAACTCCTGCTCAAGGGTGTAGGCCTAGATTTAGTCTCAGAATTAATTGGGAAAGGGACGTGGACATAGCCCATCACCCCCTGCAACCTACCAACCTACCAAGTTTAATTACGTTTAATTGTTTCAATAAAACACAAACTGAACCCCACAGTCATTTAGGATATGTAGCCTACTAAGAAATGAGAAAACCTGCTTACAGCATGACATTGCAAAATTGACATCACTAACCATGTTCTAGTATAGTACCAAAAAGACTCTGAAGCATGTTTGTATGCCTTTTTTGTAGATAGTTCACTAGTTTTACGACAAAAACTACACAGTGTCCCTGACCAAAACACCAAAACAGATGGTGACAAAAGTCAGTCTTGTCAGGTACAGTCTGGTCAGTCTGGACAGGCAGTTGGTATTGTGAACATTCTAAAGACAAAGAGCAGACAAATTCTGACAATTCCCAACTTTAGAATGTTGGAGTTGGTTTGGGTTTGTTGGGGCAGTCTGGAAGCAGCTTTAGTATAGCCGAACGGAATTGCGCAAAAGTCTCCTCCGCATCATTTGCCAGTCTTTTTTTTTTTTTTTTTTTACTTTGCACAGAGATCCCCCCCCCCCCCATCATGAGGGTGTTTTCAGAAAATATATGGGATGGTTAAATTAGTGTCCATGCTTCAGTTGTGTACATTTTCATCCAAAATTCTCCGGGGTCCTATTCATTTCAATGGGAAATTCACTTTCCTCATCTTTAGAATTATTTCCTCAACCTGGCTTTTTTTTAGTAGCTCCTTTTAGTAGCCTATATCTATGGACATATAAGCTGTAGGCCTATAAAAAATATTTTACAATTAATCTGTAGTAAAAGCTACTTTGCCTGGACTATGCAAGTAAAAATCTTTGGTAAGGTAAAGGGGATGATTAAATCAGGCTACTAGGCGGTAAAGTTCCCGGATGGATGCTCTCATCTGCTCAAACATGAGAATCGATTCTTTTTTCAAAGATCGACTCTCATCCCCACTTCTCTGCATGTGGCAAGCTGGCCGTGTGAGGCAGAGTTGAACGAAGGCTCATGGCATGCGGGGGAAATCCATAGGGAACAAAATATCAAAGATGTACTGCTAATGTATGGACTGCCCCCCCCCTCTCCATTTTCCCTCAAGTGTCAGTTTCCTCAATGTCCCGTCTTAGTTGTCACTAATCAAAATGAGGATTTCCTTCAACCAATTTTTAATCATATTTTCCGGCATTTGCGGACTAACGATGGGCCCTTTTCCCAGCAGTGTTCAAATTGGTAAGTAGACAAATATTGAATCAAACGCAATTTGTGCTGACAAATTGTCAAAGTGCGCGTTCTGTTAGCTATTCGAGTGTAATAAATATTGCGACGGTTTTTACAGAATATAAGTGTTTTGTTCGAATGACCCAAGGTTGAAGGTTAGGAGCCAGTGCAGTGGATGGGATGCTTCGCCCAGCAAGGGGCTGATGGCTTAAAGTTTATCGCTGATATGTTTGAGCTCATTAAAGGTTGAATATGCACTTGTCCCCCAGATTTTGTGCAGCCGATTGTTCCCAATGTCCCCCTTATTCCAATGTATATAAAATAATTCTAGGTTTGGGGTCATTTATAGCCTATAGAGCTAATTAGGTTAATCTTATTTTCGCATGCCACAACCGTTGATTAAAACCACAACGACTGTTTTTCCCTGGCCGTTTCGTGGACATATTCGATCGAAAATGTTGTGTAACAGTGATAACGTGTTAGGGCTACGCTGATTGGTGTCATCCTGTCTTTGCATGTTTTTCTCTCTCAAAGGATCATTTCAAATGTGTTTGTCTGTAGGAATTAGGTTCATGTGGTTCTAGCTTATTAAAGTATTTTGTGTAACCCTCTCCTCTCTCTGCAGGCGGGTTGTTCATCAGAAACACCGACCAGGAATACACCGCTTTTCGTTTAGCCATCTTCCTGCACAACACCAGTCCTAACGCATCCGAGGCGCCTTTTAATCTCGTGCCTCACGTGGATAATATTGAGACAGCCAACAGCTTCGCCGTTACCAACGCCTGTAAGTTGTGGGCTATTCGTCACAGTGTGAGATGGGGATAAATGTGAGATTCATTTTGTCTCGTTGGATGATTGTGTGAGTGTGACGTGATGATAGTGTTGCCTCTTGGTAGCACTTTTGGTAGGCCAGACTGCATAAACACATTCGTGCTCAAATACAAGTGCCTGTTATTTTGTTAGCTACTCTTCAAATAAATTATGACGATTTAGGGTTCAAGTGTTTGAGCTATAGCCTAGGTTGCAGTTGTAGCCTACATAGGGTTGCATATTTCAGCCTCCATAGGAAGCTGATGAAGATCTGATAGTGGTTCACTGCATCATCACCATGGAACATCCCCTCATCCTTTGCTGATGTCTGTGTGGCTTGAGACCTGAGGGTTTTCTGTGACACAGATTTAGTCACTTTGTCATAGGCTTACGCTTTTAGCTGTAAAATACTGCAGTGCCTCTACATGTAGGCGTTATGTGTGCATCTGCTTTTTTTTCTTTCTTTCTTTTTTTTTTTTTACTTTATCATGGTGATATTTCATTTACATTATTTTTCTAATAATAAATGCCCAGGCATGTCTATATATTTATATAAAACAAAATAGCTTACTTAGAACAACATGTTTTTATTGTTTTTTAATTGTACAACATTGTGCAATGTTTCTATTAAAATTTTATAGATTGTCAATGTCAGCTGGAATAAGGATAATGCATGAAACTCATTAGATTATTTGGCTTGACTAGTCTATATTCATCATGCGCAAAGCTATAGTTCCATCATGGTTTGAGGATTAGGCTATTTGACGTGTCTTTGAGTGCATCTAGTTTGTTTTAAACCGTTTACAGTTTACATAGAAAACAATTACATGTAAAGAATGAAGGGGATGTTCATGACTGGTGATGTCTTTCTGAGGAGGATATTAACAGCTATACCAGAGTGTCTGACAAGTTGGTGTGTTCAACTAGGCTAGATATGCCTAGATATGCTTTTGGTACGCTCCATATGATTTGTAAAAGCACTGGTCATGGTAATGCATTAGCCTATTCTCCTTTTGTGACAGTGTTGTTGCTGATCTTAAAGCCAAAAGCAAACCACAGAAGTAATGACCACAACATTAAAACAGGTTGGAAGGAGTTGATGGCTGAGCATCATTTTGCTGCAAGGCATGCAATTAAACCCTGGGTGACCTCTGGTAAAACAAGGCAGCTAAATGCCATTGTTTGAAGATAAAAAGGCACAAATGTAAAGTTTAAATATGCCCACCACTTTGTCAAAAGAAAAGAGAATATGATGAGGGTTTAAAGCTTGCTAGAAAGTTCCTGGGTTTTTGCTATGACTTCTGGGAAGGGGTCAAAGCTATGAAGAGACCTTTGTGTCCATTGATTACCGTGCTTCACTGTCTTCTCTGTCTGTGGTGTCCTGCCAAACTGATTTCTACTTTGTGAGCTCCTGGGAAGCAAAATAGAATTGATGCTTATAGGAGCATAGCATTCTCTATCTGTCTAATCCTACTGACAAGATAACAGACAACTTTAAAAACATGGTACTGACATGTGCATTGTTCCTCTAAAGGAAATGGTTGCAAACTATGTGGAGCAATATTCGACTATATTTATGTGTTTTAGTGATGCTTCCAAAGCCTTTGATAGAATTACTCATAGAAAGCTATTTTTGAGACTGCTTGTCAGAGGAGTTCTGAGGTAGGAACTAATTAGAGTTGTAGTTTACTAGCATCAGCCATTGCAACAGCCATTGCAACTCTGTCGCATCTACCGCTCTCTCTCTCTCCCACTCACACACACACACACACTGCCCCGGCCACCCATCAACTCACTTCACTTTTAAATACCCTACAGCGCAAAAGAGGAGCTTGCAGGCTATGCAATCGCAGGACAAATGGCTCCTTAGTTTCGAAATCGTTTGGGTAGAAGGTGATGGGCTTAGAAATAAAGGCGTTTGTCTAGCATAAGACAGCTCCGAAGTGAAGACGCTTAATTTGAGGTAGTGCTACCAATAGCCTATTAAAGAAAGATCACCATTGATGATCCTTCCTGAAATGTAGATCAAATGTATTTTCAAAGCTAAGCCCATCTTAAGCGGAATGTTTTCTGATAGACTGCAATACGATCAAACCAATGGTTAAAACATGCAGAAGGTTGGCCAAGGTTGTGACCTCGTTCCAAATGTTTTAATTGGTTTTAGTAGGCCTCCAGTTAAGAAAAATTAAGTGAGAGGGATAATTTTTTCATTTCACACAAAAATATCTCGGAAAGAGATAACTAATTGTAGTAGGCCTAGTGCTTAATCCATTGTCTACTTTAGGCTAATTCAGAGATCTTTTTTTTAATGGACTAGCTAGTGCTGGGCGGTATACCGGTTCGAACTGACAACCGGTTTTTATTTCTGTCGTGATATGAATTTTTCATAAACCGGCAACACCGGTTTAAATAGCCCTCAACACTTCCGGAACGCACGTGCGGTAAATTGTTTCACAGGGGACATTTTTCATTGTTGCACCGCCTAAAACGCATCGAAGAGGGAGAGGGAGAGCAGAGAGCGGTTTATGTAACAATAAACAAAGCTTCCTCATGAATAAAAGTTTTTATAGTATGTATAGAGAGAAATTAAATCTTAACTTTCATTATCTTCAGTCAGTCTAACTTTAGTTCGTCAGCAATATGGACTGAGCCTGTGGTTACCTTAGCAACGGTAAACAAATTGAGCGCCTACTTTTCAACTTTCGTCTTCCTTGCTGATTACTACACATGGAAATTTGGTGTGGTTGCAGAAATACTGTCGGTTCTGCTGCTGCGTAACTCGTGACCTAGAAAGTATTAAATGTATAGATAGGCAACAGAAGCATACGACCAGTAGGCTGTATTATAAAGTCTGTGGATATTAGTGGGACTGCGCATTAGAATCGTTGATGTCAACATTCCATACGTCCTTGCGATTAAAATTCTGACATGCCAAACTTTTTATCGTGAGGTTTTTGATTGTCGCAGACAAAACAATCGTAGATCGCAGACATGTCACATTGAAGGACTTAATTTTTTTGAAAATAAAAGATTCTGCATTTTTTCTGCAACTACCATGGCATGTGATTCCTTCACTTTAGTCCCATCCTACTGACAGAAGTCTGGAGATCCCTATGAGACTTCTTTCTACATTAGAATATAATTTCCTTTGTACTGACATCTATTTCATGTCTTGCATTGAGGGAAAGCACTGTAGTAATAGAAAACTGTACGTGTAAATTAATTTATAGATATATTAAGATAAATGTAAATTAATTTTCACTGCTTCATGAAGGCTAATGCATGTGATTCTCTCTCATAGTGCCCTTTGAAAACGGTCATTCTTCATAGGACTACTTAAGGGAAGAAAATGAAAAGAAAAGAAAAGAAAAACCGATAAATACCGTGAACCGGACTAAATCTGAAAAAAAACATGATGTTGAATTTTGGTCAAACCGCCCAGCTCTAGGACTAGCCTACCAACAATTTTGATCGTGAACGTTAATACGGTCAACCATCAGTCAAACAGTCATCGGTTAACATCCCTACTTTGTTATTCTTAGTCCATGTAGTGCCTTCAGCAACTACTGAAGATTTGGCCACAATAAGCCAAAGAAGACAAGAAACGGTTTTATTTTTGTGATTCTGCACTAGTGGTATACAAGGACGTAAAAAACCTTGGCCATATCTTTACTGATTACATTTGTGATGACAGATATAAATCATCAGTGTCGTAAGTTGTATGCTAAGGCATGCTCATTCATAAGTTTAGTATGTGCTCAGTGACAGTGAAGTGTGCTTTATTTTAGAACCTTTCCACACCCACACAGCAGTTTGAGGAAGCTGACTGAGGCCTATTAAATTTAATTATTAGTAAGCAAAGGGAGTTTTTCCTTTTCCCTGTTACTCATGGGTGCTCCCTGTACTGTCGGTAAAGCGCCGCGAGACAATGTACTGTATTTGAGCGCTCTACAAATAAATTGAATTGAATTGAACTAATGATTCTACGAGGTTGATTCAGCCTGCGGCTTTGTGCATACGGCGAACAACACACAGTGATGATATTCTTCCAACAACATCACTCCCACTCGTGTGATATGTGCTGCAACCGTTCGTCCGACTGACCTTTGGTATGCATCTTGCTAATGACACGACTGAGTGCAGTACCAAGTTTGATGTTTTTTGGACAAAGATTAGTAAAGATATCGTTAAATGAAGCTCAATAGACTCCTGCTGTTCTAACTACGTAGCCTTTGCTGGCACGAGTGAGTGCAGTGGCAAATTTTGTGATGATTGGGTAAAAAAATACATCGCTAAATAAAGCACAGTTGCCTTCTGCTGCTCTAACTGTAGCCACTCCCCTTTCATACTCCCGGTCCAGCGCTTAGCTCTGGCAGTATATTTTCTTTAGCATACCACTCTCTCTCACTCATTAGCCTGCTTTCATTCAATGCAACAACAGAACACACGGGTAGCAAACATGCCAAACGAAAATGTTGGGAAGATGTACATTTATCTGTTTCAAACCACTTGCTACTTCAACTCTCATTACTTTGGGCCTGATTTGCCCTCTGAAAAAAGTCTCCACTCAGGCCACTGTACTTGATATGTGTCAACATCTCTTATTACCCAGCATAGATGTAGGCCTAAATGGACCCATAACAACAGAACATTGTTTACACTGGCAATGCACTAGTTAGTTACAAATAAATCCCAAAATTAAGAAATTTGGCATTTGCAAAATGGGCAATTTTTTGTGACATTTAGAACGGTAGCATGTGGGAAACATATTAGACTTAGTCTTTCCAGAAAAACCCAAATTGGTGTTTAAACGTGCAGCTAATTTGAGGGACAATTTGGTGAAAAGTGACATGCGCCCTGAGCGGCCATCCATTCTTCCAGTTATGCCAGACGGCAATTACAAATGTGGAAATTGCGCCCAATGCACGTATACGCATAAATGCAAGCGCTTCTGTCACCCACATACGGGAAAAGACATTTCTATACGTGGTGCGATTACCTGTAGCACCACTCATGTGGTATATCTCATCCGTTGCCCTTGTGGATTGGCATACGTCGGGAAAACGACACGGGCCCTACGCACTAGAATTAGCGAGCACAGGAGCAACATCAGGACTGGAGATGAGCGCAGTCCTGTTGCCGCTCACTTTAAGCAAGCTGGTCACGCGGTTAGTGCACTCAGATACATTGGTGTTGAAAAAGTTAACCAGTCTCCGAGGGGGGCGACCATAATAAGAAACTCCTCCAACGGGAAACTTTCTGGATTTACTTTTTGAACACATTAGCTCCTCACGGGTTAAATGAGGAATTTGATATAAAGCCTTTCTTATAATGTCTTGTGATTATTTACAGTGTGTAGCATATTGCTTATTGGTTTTAAAAAGTTTTTCTGTCTATTTTGGTTATTACTTTTCTTTTGTTTTTCTTCTGTTTATATGCTTTATGTGTTTTTTTCTTTAGGCTATGAGTGGGATGTTGGGGGTGATATATAAAAAATAAAAGATAAAAAAATACCCTTTGTAAGCTGTACCACAAATGACCCTGCAAAGTTGAAATTGTATGATTAGGAACTAACTAATTAGGAATTAACTAATTGGTTTCTCTTCTGTCATTGGGCACAGCTGATTAGCTATGTGATGTCAGCACACCTTAAGGTATATGTACATCCTGTATGAACACCACACCACACCTAAGCCTGATGAAGACCCTGCCGGGTCGAAACGTTGTTTTAATTGAATAAAAAAGCCTCTTTGGGAGTAAGCAGTGTGCGGATGATTTCCCTCTCTACTCAAACATATTAGACCCCGTAAACCATATATTTTCTGAAAACTTATATGCTCAGGATTTTACACCCACCAAAACATTTCACATCCCACCCCTCTCCTTATTTTTTTAAGTTTTGGGGGGGAAATGGGAAAATATGTGAATTTCTTGTACAAAAGTGCCTATGTATTAGAAAGTAATAAACCTTGACAAGTTATACTTTTTTGAAAGCAGAGGGCTTCAGGATCTTAGTAAACATAAAGTTAGTCAGGTTTCACCATCCTCCTCCCGTTGATACCCATTTATAGATCAGCTGGTATCGGTGATTTTGGTGTATAGGCTGCGTTTTGCAGCAAGACGTCCTCTGTTCCACTAACCCTCGGCTATTCGAACATTAACATCATTGCAAGCTTCTTTGCAGCATGGTGTTTTAATGAAACTTTGAGATGTCATGTAATGCATTGCCATGTAGTCAATCTAGCCTGTAGACTGTTTCCCTCTAGTGCAGTATGGATAAAAGGCCTTTCATTCTCACTGTTGCTTCCTGAAGTGACATTACGTTGGATCTTATTTTGGAAATGAGAAAATAATAAAATACTATTTAGGCCTAAATACTATAATAGGCCTACTAGAGGATATTTACTGGCTCAGGACATTTCATCACATTTTGAGAATATTAATAAGTAGGGCCTATAGGTTTTATTTCATTTTGTCTACCCCTCTAGTATGCAACTAGGCAGCAGAACTCAATTTTGTCAATGAAAGAAATCTGAATCAAAACGGCAGGTTTAGGTAGGTAGATTGACCAATTTTATAACCCCTTTTTTTGTTGGAAAATACCGAAACCATACTGTTACCGTGGCCCCAAAACCGTGATACATACCCTACTGTGGGCAGACTGTACCATTGCATCCCTAAATGATTCACAGCGTTTAGAGGCATGAGCATGTTAAGATCCTTACCCTTGGCTGCAATTTCAGTCCAAGTGTTGAGCCTATACTCGTATTGTTTCTGAAATATCGCCCAGCTAACTAACATCAGAGTTTTTTGAAGTGTGATCCTGTTTCACACCGGAGTGAGAGAGGTGCACTCTTTAATGTTCTGCTAATGCAATCAATACCACTTTGCATGACAACCTGCTGCGTCGCTGTCCAATTATCCACAGTTCTGAAGTTGCAAGTTATTGTAAAAAAATTTTTTAATCAAATTAACTTAATAATAGGAAAATTCTGCATTTATTAAAGGAGAAATGCAGCGGGATTTTGTCTTATAATATGTGAAAACAGTACACCAGTACAACATTTTGGCGAAGAGTTCATGTCCGCTCGACCCCTGTTTTCAGAAATACGGTGCTATTAGCCCATTAGCTATGAGGCTTACAATTGAAGTGGCCAAGCATATTGATAGCATGCTAGCTCTACTACAGCTACATCAGTGAGTCCTGACATTTAAAAAGAAACATTGAGAACTTTGAAAGTGCACTGGTAGTTTATCTAGCTGTCTATTGACACAGACAGTACCTTCATAATGGCGAAGTTTGCGGCAAACGATGAGTACTGTCTGTGTACATGGACATCTAGACATCCATATTTCTGAATACTGGGGTCGTATGGAGGTGGACTATTCTGCAAAAGTCTCATATGAAAGACGGCCTGTCCTACAGCACATTGTCCCTGTCACTGTGCTGGGGCATTGGGAAGAGTGCCACCTATAGGCCACCCACCAACACAGCTTCCAGCAGCAATCCAGTTTTCCCCAGTGTGTCCCATCCTGTTCCTAACCAAGACCACACCTGCTTAGTTTCAGCTGAGACAAGGTACCATTGGTCTGGCTGCTTGACTCATTACCTGACCCAATGACTGTGATAATGTTGGGTGGCTTGTTGCAGATGGAGGTATGACCAGATCATTATCAGCGAGGGGGCTTATGGATTCATCACAGCAACTAGCAAATAGCACCATTGGAAAGCTCAATTTACTTTCATATGTGCATATCTGACAAATAGCTGTGAATTCGGGGGGCATGGTGCGATTACAAAGAGATGTCTTGCTCCCCACCTGCCATGTGTCTGCACCCCACTAGTGGGGCCCGCCCCACAGTTTGAGAAACATTGTGTTAAGTCTTGCCTGAAAGTTCAAGCGCAAGGCCTGATTCAGTCAGATAGCATCTCCTCAAAGAAAAAATCTGTGATAGTCTGTGATAGTTCAGCCTAACGCCTAAGAAACTGCAGTTTAGAGAAAGCCATGACGTTATTTGTGCAAGCATCGGAGGGCCCGAGAACAGAGGTCCATGTGCTATAGGCAGGAAACCTTCTTGTTTCTTTAAAGATTATTCCATTTTACTTTGTTTTTAATGATTATTTTTTTCATTAATCATAGCTATTCGTAGAACTCTTTCGTAACACTTTCTATGAACCCAGTATTCATGGAGCATTATAAATGCATTCATAAAGGGTTATAACACGTTCATAAATCATCTTAGTTATCATCTTATAACTAATGACATTAGTGTTCATAACTGTTTATACATTCTCATATCTATATTCATAAAGCTTTATAATGATATTTTATAAGCCTTTAAAACTTGAAGTGTCACAAAGCATTATAATGCTTCAATTTGTTATTTTTGTTTTTTTACGTCTAATTTCTCATGCCGCATAATGATGAGCTACAAATGCTCAGTGCATACCCTAAGTAAAGTAAGATCAGCACATAATTACTCATGACAATGAATAAGGCACCATAACAGACACTAAGTAAAGTGGCATGTTTCCCTAGTATCAAAAGGACAAAGAAGGTTATAATGCTTTTTGAGACTTTAAGTTATAAAAGCTTATATGGTAACATTATAATTCCTATGAAAACAGTCATGAGAACATATAATCAGTTGTGCATTCTAATGTCAGTAGTTATAAGCCTTTATAATCCTTTATGAATGCATTTATAATGCTCTATGAATACTGAGTTCATAGAAAGTGTTACCTCTACGGTAACACCCTCGTCTGCTCCACCTTCGTTTGCTCCATCTGCACCGTCCAATCAGCGCCCAGCATCGCCGGAATACTGATCACAAGCCATGATTGAATCACTGACTGCACCTACATCATCACTAGCACTTGTCTTTGTCTTGCACCTGTATGTCATTTCCACTTATTTGCCTCTATTTAAGTTGGACTGTCCTGAACTCAGTGCCAGATAATGTTGTCACAGAGGTGACTGAATGTGTTTGTTGCTCTTGTGCCCAGTGGGGCTTTCTCAGTTTGTTTTCGCCAAGAGGCTTTATTAAAAGCATCCACTTCGGGAAACTGCATTTCTGTCCAGTACTTCAACAACCATCACACCTACAGTTGTTAACAATTTCACACAGTCCATTTTTTGTCGGTGCTGTCAAACAGTTACAAGTAGTGTATGACCTTTGCTGTGAATGTTTTATGCAGTGCAGTTGATATTGTTTCTTAATGGGTGTTTGAGCACAGATGTAGACCTATTTGACAGTAGCCCAGGCCTAGACACTGAACTCTGTCACCATTGTGGAACTTTTCTGAGGTGCTATCCATAAACCTGTGGAAAAAAGCAAGCTCATGCATGCATTCCAGGATGTTATATGATAATATGTGTGTGGGGGGATATTGTGTACTCAGCATCAGAGTATACAATAGTTCTATTCTACCGCCTTTTCATGGACTCCCTAATAGCCAAAATACCCCCCCCCCCACACACACACACACATGAATAGAACGAATTTGCCAAATCAGGCCTATAATCTGATTCACCTTAATGATAAATGATTCTATTTGGGAAGGCTCCATGGGCAGGATTAATACTGTAGGTCTGCGTGTGGCCCCCGGGCCTTAGTTTGCCTACCTCTGGTTAACATGGTCATAAAACCACTTTTTGCCACATTTGAGCAAAAATCACTTTTAACCCTTTTGAAATGGCCTCCTGTGAGTTAGGAGTCCTCTGGGCTACTTCTAACATGTCCTAGACTTGAAGTTCAAATACAGTATAATGGTTGCATACCAGCATACCATCATACAACATACAATGTGCAGTGAGATGCTTTGTCTACTGACTCCAATGACTATACCTGTATTGATGAAATTTAGGTATAAAATTAAAGAAACGGAAATAGATTTAGCTTTTCAAGAAAATATTTCTATATAGAACAGTAATGTCTTATGGTTTTCATTCAAGGTACGGATACACTGAGGATATAAACCTTTTCTGAGTCTCTCATTTATGGCTTTCAGGCACTTTCAGGTTTTCCCAGACCTTAACACAGAGCAGAGGCTATGTTTTTTTCTTGCTCTGGACTGACATCTCCTGGCATAGCTTGGCGTAGCTTGGTGTATTCTGCTTACAACACCACCATTTGCAGGGCTTTGCGGTCTTGCTGCATGCTATTACCATACCAGGTGGTTATATTCCCTGTAAGGATACTTTCAATGTTGACCCTGTAGAAGTTCTTAAGGAGATGTTGGGATAGGCTAAAATTCTTGAGTTTGAGAAGTTCTCGAGATGAAAAAGACGCTGACAGTCTTTCCCCACAAGGGAATCAGTGTGCCTTGTCCATGTCAAGTCTTTTTTTTTGACAAAAACATTAAAAAACACAAATATTTGTAAACAACAAAAACAGAAGAGAAGGGTGAGAGGGAAAAAACCATACATTCTTATTTCACTTGAGAGACATTTATGTTTCTCATATTCCAATTAGGCCCCTTATTTTTCATATCGCCTTTCCAAGAAGAGCTAAGTTTTGTTTATGTCTTCCTTTACAAACATGCATACATTTTATATATACAATATCTTAGCCCACTCTTCTATTTCTTTTTCCTTATTCCATTGGTCAGCAAAGAGTGTTTTGCCTGTCTCATGTACCATGAAACATTCTATACTATCAGTAATTGTGCCTTCCAGGCAGCGCTGCCCTCAAGGCACTACTCTCCCCAATTTAGGGTTAGGATGAGGATTGAGGGGCTTAGGTTTAGGGGAAGGGTTAAGGTGGTGCCTTTTAGGTTTTTTTTTTTATTTTTTTGCTTCTGTCATTTTATGAATAAACATTTCACCCAGCAGAAGACCATTATGTCCATGTCAAGTCTAAACTATGGACACCAAGATATTTGAAAGTGTCAACCTGTGATCCATTGATGTTGATGGTGCTGGTAGACCCTTTGCTGATTACGCCCAAAATCAATAATGATCTCCTTTGTTGTAGTAACATTTATTATTATTTAAATGATTTTTCATTAACATTATAAACCTGTACCTGTTACCTGTATTCCACGCACATAATCCCACAAAGGTGCATGGCCATATTTAGCCATGTTAATATTTGCATAGCCTACAGTACATGTACCCACACTACACACAATTCTACATGGACAGAAATGCACAGACAAATATTGATTGTGTGAAGTGCAGGATAATTGTGATGACCTCCATACGCATTTGAGTGGAAAGCAGAGGGATGCTATAATGGGGTCACTGCCAGTGAAAGACAGTATAAACCAGATCACTAGATGGAATTCTGCAAGTTAGAATTCTGTAACATGTTTTGTTTTTTTGTTTGTTTTTTTTTTTTTTTAGATCAATACTGCATTTTGTAGCAATAGGACTAATTACATTTTTCATTGTGTTAATGGAAAAAAAATTACACTGAGGCACTAGAAACAAGTTTAGAAAAGCAGAGCCAACATAGATACACTACATAGGCTACTAGTGGAGGATTGTAGTTAAAACACCACCGGTGTCTCGAGTCGTGTAGAGAAAGCTTTACAAACCCGGGACCATTTTCATAAAGATTCTTTGGTAACACTTTATTATAAGGATCATATGTTAGGCACTAATGCATGCCTAATTAATGTCTGTATTAGTGACTTGTAATGCATATATTAAGCAACATCAGCCATTTGTTAGGCATGTATTCACAAATTTCTTATTCATGATGAATTAGGCCTTTATTCTTTATATAGCCTATAATAAGGACTTAGTAGGCCTTGATCTCTACTTACTAATGAGTTGTAACTGCTGGAGTGTATGGGAGAACAGTTGTGGAATATGTTAGCATGCAGCTACCTCAATGCTATATTTCACTGCCCGTGTTGAATATGCTTGCTTATTCTACAACTGTTCTACCACTATAAGGAAATTATTCAGACAGTATACTAGGAAGTTAAACATGTTCTCTTCTGGCACTTACTACTTATTAGTAACTTGAAATCAAGGCCCACTAGGTCCTTATTAAAATCATTTTAACAACAAAGGTAAATTCAAACCTAATTCATCATGAACAAGAAATATCTGAATTCATGCCTAACAAATGATTTATGCTGCTGAACACATGCCTTACAGGTCACTAATACAGCCATTAATTAGGTATGTATTAGGGGCTAATATATGATCCTTAAAATAAAGTGTTACTGATTCTTTTAACTCTTACAAGCAAATAACTAAATTCTGACAAATATAGTAGGAGAACCTCCTAAAAATCATGGGTGTTAGCAGGGGCGTCTGAAGGATTGACCTGGTACGCACAAATACTGTCGTCGCTGTCAATCTCCATATCGAAATAAATATTCATAAGTGCAAGCCCGGTGAGCCTTGAATCAGTCATTGCATGCGCAAGTTTTGAGACGTCTCAGAGTACTGAAGGAATGCTCTGCAGGGGCTGTGGAGACTGGTATTGTCAGCAAGACTTTGAGAATGCAGCGGATGTTTGGATAAAACATTTCAGTTCTTTCCAGAACTTGACAAATCTCATGTTTGTCGGGATGGAGTTCATTGAACTGTTTCCACAACTCCAGCTCAATGTCCACAGCATTCATGTTGGGTATTAAGTCATTGTATTCCTCCTTTATTTCTTGCCATAATATGTCGGACAAGGCCGGGAGTTTGTTCTGCAGCAAATACTGGGCCTTGAGGCGCGGAAGTGCTAGGCAAAGGCGATCTGTCACTTCTGTCATGAGATGCACGGAGTTTGTATGCCGCTTTCTATACCACTCTGACACGTACAAACTCAGCGCTGCGTCTGCCTTAAACCCTGCCCAATTCTCCCTTTCTCCCACTCTCTCTCCTCTCTCTTGAGTGTTTCTCTCTCGCGCGCGCTCTCCCAAGGTACGCACAGGGCGTACAGCCGTACGCCTGGAGGCGCCAATGGGTGTTAGTTGTAATTCATTTGACTGGTCTGTTGCGTAATGCTTATCTGATTGAAATACTGATAAAGGTGGACTTAACAGGAACATGGGTTATGATTAAAGCTGGAAGTTACAGTAAGCATTATTGATTGCAGATTGTGGTGGTGGTATAAGATGCTAGCCTAGATCTAGCCCTTGCTCAGCGAGTATGTCTAGGGACGAGCCATAGGTCAGACCTCGATTGTGTCTGAGCTGTTTCTGAGTCACAACGCTATATCTGGACAGTTGCTAGTTGCACTGATTAGTTGTAGCCGTTTTACCCGGGGGTCTATCACTCGTCATCAGACTATACATTCATGTGATAGTCTGGCATGTCAGGCTAATTAGATGCCATATTGTTAGCAAAAAGATGTCAACATCATATGCTTGCTGTATGCATTACGAGAATTCGTGTCACCCATGTACTACTTCCAGAATAACGTGTAAATTTTACTTTTTCGAGGTTACCGAATACAGCTTTAAGCTTACAACATTAGAGGAACACTTAGTTTTGTTTGCCACTGCAGTATCCCCCAGAAATGTGGTGCACCCTTTAAACCAGTGTTGGAAGAGGATACGTTTCTTCCGGCATGTTGGTTTAGGGAGGAGAGGGGAGCGTACCTATGTTCCGCGGGTCCTATGTTCCCGCTATTTGAATGGGACCAGGGAACATAGGAGCCTTTTTGTAGAAGCCAATCTGGAGACGTCCTTTGCTCAAAATCTCTCATACTTGACTTTTCCTTTTTGTTTGGTAGCCAATCTAAAACGCGAGAGAGATGTGCTGCGAAACTCCGCAGGTTGTCTAATATATATATATATATATATATATATATATATATATATATATATATATATTAGTGCTGTCAAACGATTAAAAAAATTAATCTGATTAATCACAAAATTTTTCAAAGATTAATCGTGATTAATCACTTTTAATCACAACTCATTTCCTCCAGTAAGAATTTGGATGCTAGGGTATATTGGATCCTTATTTTGCCCTGTAAAGGCCCTGATACTAAATAGTTGGCTTTGTTCGTCTCAAATGGGGCAATTCATACCTGTCCCCTACCCCCAAGGGTTCCCCAAACATGTTGTTGGACAGTCAAGAGCTAGTAGACCATAATCTTTGTATAGTTTGACTTGATAACCGATCCATTTTCTATCTGAAATTGAACATAATACATGCCATGAAAGTGGAACCATATCCATCAGGATTAATCTGAGTTAATTTTTTTAATCCGAGTTAAATTTTTTGGATTAATCACGTGATTAATCAGTTAATTTTAGCTAGCACTAATATATATATATATATATATATATATAAAGAAAGACGACAACAGTCCTAGGATGTGAGTGACAAACTTGCCCACGACTCTCATTCTCCACCAGTAGACTCGGATAGCCCGGTCAAAAACCTCTGGATGTAACCGTATTATAAAGGGACAATGGGCTGCTCATGGGCTGCTGAAAATAGCTATGGGGTACAGATATAAATAATTTAGGCTACAATTGTTGCATTTGCATAAAAAGAAATTAGATGCCACCGGTCTGTTCGGCACTAATGCCCACGTTTCACCACATTATAAATCAAACAAGGTTAATATCTTAACGAAAAATATTGAAAAAAGTAGCCTAAACTTGGCGAAGTTGTAGGGATAAGCAAACGTTGGGTGGCCGCCCGCCCGCTGGAGAAAACAGCTGCTTTTAAATCAACACAAAAACAAACAAAAGTCCCAAAAGTTTAATGCACTATTATCCCCAAAATCAAAGCATTATGGATTTCCTGTCTGATCGCGGTAGCCTAGACTATCGATTGGTTACCAAACGTAAAGGAAAAGTCAAGTAGCCTACATGAGAGATTTTGAGCAAAAGACGTCTCCAGCTTTTGCCTTGATATCGCTGTTCTCTACATGCATAGGTTTAGGAATTAGGCT
>JAODXP020008668.1:0-94594 GCA_027497455.2 Sardinella longiceps
TTTCAAGTCAAGTGATTGGTCTTTGTACAAAAAAGCTGTCCTTACTGATACATCTTCAGGTAGAGAGCACATGGGGATTGAACCATCAACCATACAGTTCCAAGTCTGAAGCCCTATCCATTAGTCTATGCATAGCTGAATTTCTTCCTAAACAGTAATGCGATATTTTTAATATAATTTTGAAAAGCATACACTACAAAAGAAAAGTTTGCTGAACTTAAAATTCAAAGTTAACCAATTTCACTGGCTTTTTTTAAGTTAGTCCAACTTCAGAGTGCAGAACTTGATATTTCAAGTTGCCAGGACTCATTAAAGTAAGTAAACACTACTAATTGTTTGTTCTACCAACTTAAAAATCCTTGCTCTGCTAACATAAAATCTTTTTTTTTTTTTTTGAGAAACCAGTGATTGCTCTTAGTACAAAAAAAACGCTGTCCTTAACATATTTTCAAATAGTGAGCACATAGGGATTGAACCAATAACCTTGTGATTTCAAGTCTGAAGCTCCAACCATTAGTCTACATATTGCTTCATCTGTATATCTGCTCTAACCATAAAACCAAGGCTGATAGCCTGTGCATTAGGATATGCATGGCATCCTTTTTAAATGCTTTTAAAAACAACTGTGATAACCATTCATACCAAAGCATTTTCTTTCTTAATTCTATGACACTGAAGAAAAGTTAGTTTTAATGGTCACTTGGAGTCACACTTCCTGGAGCTAAGCTCCCACTGGCTCTAGCGCAAGTCAACACTCTCATGACAGAGGTGTTTCAGAGTTACGTCCGAGAATTATGGGTACCAGTATTTGTCCATTTTAAATTCAAATATTGTCTTACTGTTCATTTTCAATTCAAATATTGTCTTACTGCTCAGTGCGGTTTCTCAAAAAGTAGGCAAGATTGAAACTGATGCCAAATTTTGGATAAAGTTTAGATTATTGGTTGATTTTCAGGGAAGAGCAAGGGTAACTGAGAAGCCCTTTCTTAAAAGACAAATGATGATTTCAAACTGGAATTCATAATCTTCAGCTGAGCTCAAAATTCATCATTTGATTGCTCCAGCAAAGGCATCACTGAAATTTGGACATGCTCCAAAAACTGTGTGCCTGAAGAAGCAAGTAAACTAATCTTAGTTGATTAGTTTAACCTGAGGTTGCACACTTCCAAGTGTAACCTAGTTTAAGCTGAGGTTGCACACTTCCTAGTGCAACCTAGTTTAAGCTGTGGTTGCACACTTCCTAGTGCAACCTATCAGTAAATATAAACAGATTTTCAAATAATTGTGATTTTTGGTTAGCATTACAATCCAACCCTAATTGGAATGATTATATTCACACAAGTAGTGTTTATTTTTAATAGAAACATCATGCTATTTTCACATCTCCCAAAGCTAATATCTTGAGTGAAATATTTAGCTTGTTAAGAGGATTTTGATTTATCACTGATCTGAACACCTGCTGCTTTGATGTTCATTCATTGTCAGCAATAATAATTTAAATATCCAAACAAGCTTTATTTTTTACCTTAGTGATCATACCTACAAGGGTAAGTAAATTGTGGAGAGTCATCTCCATGATGGTGTGTCATAATAAATATAAGTTTTAATACAAAGTGCAACACAGTACTCAAGTAGCATGATGGTTATACTGTGCAATGTATAGTGTTAACAGTTGTTCATCTACTCATTGATTCTTCACAATTACATTTCAACATGGATAAACATGATCGAATTTATGTGGAAGGTGAGGGATTCTGGGACATGTCAATTTGACATCAAGGTAGCGGCAACTTAAGATGCTGTGTTCTGACTACTTATTTTAATGAGTCCTGGCAACTTGAAATATCAAGTTATGCACTCTGAAGTTGGACTAACTTAAAAAAGCCAGTGAAATGGGTTGACTTACAATTTTAAGTTCAGCAAAATTTTTTTTTTTTAACAGTGTGTTAACTTACTTTAATGAGTTGGGCTAACTTAAAAAGGCCAGTGAAATCGGTTGACTTTGAAATTTCAAGTTCTGCTAACTTTTCTTTTTTTACAGTGCATTAAATCCATGTGACTGACCATCCTTGCCTTCATGGCTCCAAAAGAAGGGAATGTCCACAAAGTTGGATACGCGTTAAGCTGTGAGTAGAGCATTTATTTTACAATTAAACATAAAAGAAAAGTCAAAATAAAGCAAGCAAACACAGGCCCATGAGGGCAGGAGACAGACGTAAAAAAAAGCTGTTGCCTCCAATCAGCCACACCTGCCATGGCTCTGCCCAAGTAGATATCTGGGGTGCGTTTCTACAAATGTTAGCTCAATCGTTGCTAAACGATGGTGGTGCGAGACTGGTACGACACAGAAAACGATCCAGCTGCGACTGTGTCTAGAACACTTCGCTCCTCCATCGCATTTGCCCATATCGTTCGTTCACGCGAACGAAGTCGTTGTTGAAGCAGAGAGAAATACTATTGGTTGAGATTTGTTTGTCAATTTTGCCAACACCAGTCTGCCTGGAGCTTCTTGTTTGTTGTCATTATGGTGAATTTATTAAAACGTCTGCCCTGAATTTGACATTAGTCATTTTCATCCAAGCATTGTTTAATTTAAGCTAAAGATTGCTTTTATCGAAATATGAATGCTTGTCTAACTTCATCAAATGTCCCAATGTGATTTGTCTTGTCAATGGTCTCATGGTAGCGCTTCAGACTTGTCTTGGCAAGGTTGAGGGTTCAATTCTTGACAGATGCAGTAGCTTATTCTGAATATTGTTTGTCTAATTAGACTTATATACGGTGGCCCGGAAGTGCAACAGACATTAACAAGTTTGAAAACAAAATTACATTTGCATTATACACTTACATCTTTAAAAAACTAATTCCTATTTCATAAAACACATTAATAAATGAAAAAAGAGCTTTTACATATTACAACACTGTAAAAAAAAGAAAAGTTAGCAGAACTTGAAATTTCAAAGTCAACCGATTTCACTGGCTTTTTTAAGTTAGCCCAACTCATTAAAGTAAGTGAACACACTGTTAAAAAAGAAAAGTTTGCTGAACTTAAAATTGTAAGTCAACCCATTTCACTGGCTTTTTTAAGTTAGTCCAACTTCAGAGTGCATAACTTGATATTTCAAGTTGCCAGGACTCATTAAAATAAGTAGTCAGACCACAGCATCTTAAGTTGCCGCTACCTTGATGTCAAATTGACATGTCCCAGAATCCCTCACCTTCCACATAAATTTGATCATGTTTATCCATGTTGAAATGTAATTGTGAAGAATCAAGAGTAGATGAACAATTGTTAACACTATAAATCGCACAGTATAACCATCATGCTACTTGAGTACTGTGTTGCACTTTGTACTAAAATTATATTTATTATGACACACCATCATGGAGATCCACAATTTACTTATCCTTGTAGGTATGATCACTAAGGTAAAAGATAAAGCTTGTTTGGATATTTAAGATAGTATTGCTGACAATGAATGAACATCAAAGCTGCAGGTGTTCAGATCAGTGATAAATCATCTTAACAAGCTAAATATTTCACTCAAGATATTAGGTTTGAGAGATGTGATAATGGCATGATGTTTCTATTAAAAATAAACATTGTTTATGTAAGGCTTTGTGTGAATATAATCATTCTAATCAGGGTTGGATTGTAATGCTAACCAAAAATCACATTTATTTGAAAATCTGTTTATATTTACTAATAGGTTGCACTAGGAAGTGTGCAACCACAGCTTAAACTAGGTTGCACTAGGAAGTGTGCAACCTCCGCTTAAACTAGGTTGCACTTGGAAGTGTGCAACCTCAGGTTAAACTAATCAACTAAGATTAGTTAACTTGCTTCTTCAGGCACACATTTTTTGGAGCATGTCCAAATTTCAGTGATACCTTTGCTGGAGCAATCAAATGATCAATTTTGAGCTCAGCTGAAGATTATAAATCACATTTTGAAATCATCATTTGTCTTTTAAGAAAGGGCTTCTCAGTTACCCTTGCTCTTCCCTGAAAATCAACCAATAATCTAAACTTTATCCTAAATTTGGCATCAGTTTCAATCTTGCCTACTTTTTGAGAAACCGCACTGAGCAGTAAGACAATATTTGAATTTAAAATGGACAAATACTGGTACCCATAATTCTCGGACGTAACTCTGAAACATCTCTGTCATGAGAGTGTTGACTTGCGCTAGAGCCAGTGGGAGCTTAGCTCCAGGAAGTGTGACTCCAAGTGACCATTAAAACTAACTTGACATTAATCTTATTTAATTCATTTCTTCAGTGTCATAGAATTAAGAAAGAAAATGCTTTGGTATGAATGATTATCACAGTTGTTTTTAAAAGCATTTAAAAAGGATGCCATGCACATGCAAATACAGGCTATCAGCCTTGGTTTTATGGTTAGAGCAGGTATACAGATGAAGCCATACATAGACTAATGGTTGGAGCTTCAGACTTAAAATCACAAGGTTGTTGGTTCAATCCCTATGTGCTCACTACTTGAAAATATGTTGGTAAGGACAGCATTTTTTGTACTAAGAGCAATCACTGTTTTCTCAACAACAAAAAAAAAGATTTTATGTTGGCAGAGCAAGGATTTTTTAGTTGGTAGAACAAACAATTAGTAGTGTTTACTTACTTTAATGAGTCCTGGCAACTTGAAATATCAAGTTCTGCACTCTGAAGTTGGACTAACTTAAAAAAAGCCAGTGAAATCGGTTAACTTTGAATTTTAAGTCCAGCAAACTTTTCTTTTGTAGAGTGCTTTTAAAAATTATATTAAAAATATGGCATTACTGTTTAGGAAGAACTGAAGCTATGCATAGACTAATGGATAGGGCTTCAGACTTGGAACTGTAAGGTTGATGGTTCAATCCCGATGTGCTCTCAACCTGAAGATGTATCAGTAAGGACAGCTTTTTTTGTACAAAGAGCAATCACTTGACTTGAAATTTCAAGTTGGCAGAACAAGGAATTTTAAGTTGGTAGAACAAACGACTGTGTAGTTAAAGTAAGTAGTGTTTACTTACTTTAATGAGTCCTGGCAACTTGAAAAATAAAGTTATGCTCTCTAACTCGAGAAAACCAGTGAAATCGGTTGACTTTGAAATTTCAAGTTCTGCTAACTTTTCTTTTTTTACAGTGAACGCACATTAACAAGTTCCAAAACAAAATTACATTTGCATCACACACTTACATCTTTAAAAACGAATTACTATTTCATAAAACACATTAACAAATGTAAAAAATAATAATAATAATAAAAAAAAACCACAAATCTACAATACACAAAACATTGTTTTCAATGATCTGGCAAAACACCATTTATACAAAACACATTAACAAGTTTGGAAACAAAATTACATTAAGAATACATCTTAAAGACATGAAAAAAAAAACAAATTACCATTTCATTAAACACATTTGCAAATGTGAAAGCAAATTAACAAAACACAAAAGCAAACTGCGAGACATATTTACATTTCACCAAACACAAACGCAAACTCCAAAAACACATTACATTAACTAAATTTCTTCCGGAAATAGATCGACCTAAAGGCGGAAGCAGGAAGTGGCGACGCAGAAAGGGGTTCCAGTTAGGTGGGAGCCAGCGGGAGCTGAGCTTCCATAGAGAGAGGTCTGGCTCCCATGAAAGCAGCAAACTCAAACATCTCTGACAATACAATAGTATATAATATTTTCCTGACAAATAAATTTATCATAAGTGGGGATCAACCCGAGCTATGGGAGGTGGAACCTTTTTATGGAGTTGCGAGCGTAACTGTTGGGGTTCGC
This sequence comes from Sardinella longiceps, assembly GCA_027497455.2. Classification (NCBI taxonomy): domain Eukaryota; kingdom Metazoa; phylum Chordata; class Actinopteri; order Clupeiformes; family Clupeidae; genus Sardinella; species Sardinella longiceps. The sequence continues at coordinate 5,796 of JAODXP020008668.1, forward strand.
CTCTGACGCGAAAGGATCTAATGATGGTATATTATATTGCCTAGTTTGTGGGCCTTGCCCCTGTTTATTTTCAGTTTGATCAGAGTTTTGTTTGTTTAATTTGTTTGTTAATTTGTTATGTTATGCACCCCGCCGGTGGCCTAATATAAAATAAAAGAAAAGACGTCTGCATTATTCCGTTTCCATGCCTTGAGTCTACCACCCACCGGACACACTCCGTTACAATGCCACTGAAAATGTGGCCACTTGCAATGTCGACCTGCTCTCACCGACTCGTTTCGGTTTTAGCCTACTTCAATAAAGCCCAAACATAGGCCTACTGTAGCTCCAGATAGTAAGATAATGCGCGGTTCTCCGTAGATCAACCTCTCTCCTAGCTTTAACCAGGCTATTCCGATCATGCTACACATGATGTAAACTTTATTGAGGATTTCGTGCAAGTAGCATATTCACCGAAATTAATAAGTGCCAGTTCACATAACTCGAACACTGAGGAGGGTCGTTCAACTGGCTACTGGACACACATAGAGACACTGTTCAATAACCATAGTTTACACTTTGCAGGCAATTCATGGTTTTTTGCCATTTGTCCAAATTGCTTTAAGAAATGCACTTACTGTTTTGAAAAAAGTAAGGATGATTTGAAAATTGGGTAACACTGTTGTGCATAACATTCAGCCAGAGGTCCATGAGAGAGAGATAGAGAGACATTGTCAACTTGTCACATTGTAAGGTCAGTGCTTCCCATTACATTCAAAAGTCCACAAAGCCTTTACTGAACTCCTGCGCCGTTGCGCAGACTGGAGAACGACAAAAAAAAATAAAATAATAATAATAATAATAATAATTCATTGGCTCCCAAGAAGATGGAATCTTTACGGTAAGGGTACATGAATTATCATGAATTCATGCATGAAGTCATTCATGATTCATGCATTACTTCATCTCTGAATGTCGAATGAACTATCAGGAATTATCATGAATTCATTGTTGTCATTAATGACCTCCTGCTGAAATAGCACATGATCTTAAGCATTAGTTACTCTGGGTACATCATCATGAGTCATGATTAATTAGCATGAGTCATAATTAATTAGCATGATCATGATGAATTCATCATGGTTGTGCCCCCTCAACTAAAGTGTTGACATGGTTAAATTGGTAAAATTTAGTTGACGTATGGGATAGATAAAAATCAATGCAATGGATCAACACCCCGTCAACACCCCGTCATTTCTCTCTCTCTAGTTTAATCCTACCAGACCATGTTCAGAAGATGATCCTCATTATAACCCCAATCCTGAGCTGAAGGACAGAATCCACTGCTTAGTGAGTGTGATCCCAGCCGATAACATCTCCATGATGGATGATGCTGTGATTGACAAAATGAAGGATGTCAGGAGAAGAGCTGCAAATTTGAGTGAGTTATAATGAATTATTATGAATAAAAATAGAGCCTTTCTGAAAGGGGCGATATAATAACATAGATATTACAACATACTCGCCCTGTGTGTGTGTGTGTGTGTGTGTGTGTGTGTGTGTGTGTGTGTGTGTGTGTTTGTCTAACAGGGATTCCTCAAGTGGCACTCCTGACTAAAGTGGATGAGACGTTTAAGGACATCAAACTTGTATACAGGAGTAAGCAGATCAAAGAGAAGGTGCCTATGCAATGCAATAACTTGTCAGTGCACATACATGTGTTCGATGATGATCAAGTATCAGTGTGTGTGTGTGTGTGTGTGTGTGTGTGTGTGTGTGTGTGTGTGTGTTTAGATTGAGGAATGCAGTAACAGACTGGGAATCCCCATGAACTGCATCTTCCCAGTGAAGTGCTACCATGAAGAGATCCAGCTGAATAATGATATGGACGTGCTGCTGCTGTCTGCACTGACTACCATCCTGAACTTTGCCAACGACCACGTGGCAGTGATGTCACTCCACCTCCCCTTTGTCACCTCTGTTGGGGATGCCAAAGATCATGTGTCAGAGACGGCCTTGATTCCACCTCCTGTCGACCACACTGAAGACTATGTGGCGCAGATTCCCCTCCATGGTAACTACACCAATAACCACACAGTCAGCTTAACAGGATCAGCTATTACATGATGTCATAACAAATCAGCTAGGCCCAATTTATTCTCTCTGTCCTGTTATTCTTCTCTCTCACTCTCTCTCTCTCTCTCTCTCTCTCTCTCTCTCTCACACACACACACACACACACACACACACACACACACACTGAAACATCACTGCACTTTCCTTTTTAGCTTTAGTCACAAAGTGCAGCTCTGCATTACATGGAATTACATGGATATCAGTGTAAGAGCTTTAAGTCAGCCACTGACCTGCAAGACAATCTGTAGTGAAACATTTGTTGTTTTGAGCTTTTCTAAACTTATCTATATCAGTGTAAGAGCTTTAAGTCAGCCACTGACCTGCAATATAATCTGTACAAGTGAAACATTTGGAATTGGCCGTTTGGAGTTTGAGCTAAACCCTGCAGACGGGGCCTTATATAAAGCCAGAGTCACACATACTTCTAAAAGTTATGCATTCCATTCTGTACCCCTGTTTCCAACACCTTCTAGCGTTTAATCTGTGTATTCATCCTCCGCTCCCCAAAATAGTTCCAATCTTAGCTTAGCCCTGTTCCCAAGCAATGCAACAGTTTAAAAGCTTCTCTTGCTTTAAATGAATGGGACATTCACGTTGGTCAGCTCAATGGAGTGATTACTAGAGACTAAAGAAGTTTTGTTGTCATCCGCGGTACCAAGGGTGACATCTACTGGTCAATATTGATATTGCAGGCAGCTATTAGTTTACCATCAGAGAGTTTTCCCATGTTAGATGCAATACAATACGCAATCATTGGTTGGATGTATAGATTAAACATTAGTGTAAATGGCTAATTGGTTAACGGCTATTTAAGATGGATCACATTTACAATAATTAATACCGTAATTTCCTGACTATTAACCGCGGCATATACATTGATTTTGCAAAATCTCTTCCGCTATGAGGTTAACACAGGGGGGCAGTTAATATGGTGTTAATATGGTTTTGTTTTTCTAACTTGCAAAAAACACTGTCCTGCGGCTTATACACAATGCAGCTTATATGCGGGAAATTACTGTAGCAGTTTACATAATGGCATTAACTGTTGGTATATTTTGCTGTACAACATAGTTTTCTTCAGCATTATTGCAGTTTAGATCAGGTTTAAAACACTTGAATGCAACATACAAAACAGCTCAATAGTAAAAGCACTCAGCTTACAATGTAAAATGAGCAATACATCCATTAAGAATAAAAATAAAAAAAATGTTTCTGTATTCTCAAACCCTTTCCCCAAAACATGATTCAGATTCTTATTATAATACAACAATGGGGCCAGAAATATGGCTTTTATTTATTTTATTTTTTTTACATGACTAAAAACAGTTTCAAAAAGCTTTGGTGTCTGACAAATGTATATTAAGTAATTTCAAGCCTATTATTAGTTTGACTTGCTGACAAAATGTTTGATTGTTTGATGAGAAGAGATGCTCATGACATCATGTGTTTGTGTCCTTAGTGCTTGACAAAGCCTGGAGGACTCTAGAGTGGAGGTGAGTTTTTTTTTTTTTTTTTTTTTTACTCAATTGCATCTTATCCGACATGAGTCAACCTGTATGTTTCATATTGCAGAATGCTTTATGACCAAATAGTCAACCAGAATAAAGAACCAGAAATTTTGATGCAACAGAGACTTAACTAGAAAAGTGAGCACAGACCTCAACTGAATTGAGCACCAATAGATTTCACTGATAGTAAGTTGATACGCCTCATTTAGTTAGTGTTAGCTGTCAGGTTGCAATGCAGGCTATGTTGTATTATTCTGTTCTTTTACCTACCATCAACACTGGGTACACCAAATTGGGCTGAGTTGTGAACAAAAGCAAACAACTTCTACAAAGTACACAATGAATAAGGAACTGTGCAGCCTCCACATATTATGTGTTAATTTATGAATGAGTCATACAGTACCGTTGTTTTAGGTGTAAATGGAGAGTATTTAGTATGTTGGCACTTTTTCTCAATAAATAGCAAAAGGAACCTCATGAAAGACAATTTGAGAAGATTTAAGATCAGCAGTCCAGCTGTAAAGTGTCTCCGTATCCTGGTCCATGGTCCAGTGGGATCAGGGAAGTCCAGCTTCATCAACTCCATAGACTCCATCTTCCAGGAGCGCATGAGCAGTATAGCCCTAGCAGAGGCAGGGTGTGGTTGTTTACCAAAGACGTGAGTCTTTACCATCTGTGTCTGAAGCTATGAGACCTGTGAAATACTCTTTTGGATGTGCCTGGTCTGTAAAAGTCCTGTGGAAAGCATACAGTAGGCCTACATGATTTTGTCCTGAGAGTAATGAGGACCATAATAAATTTCAGTGAACTGTACACTGTATCTATGCACTGTAGAGGTTACAATGTTAGTGCTCACAATGCCAGCACACGAGGAACTCATTAGACAACTACATTTCATGATTGTCATGTCATTCATTTTTTCTCCATTTATAAGAGTTGACTTGCTTTCTGTGTGTGTGTGTGTGTGTGTGTGTGTGTGTGTGTGTGTGTGTGTGTGTGTGTGTGTGTGTGTGTGTGTGTGTGTGTGTGTGTGTGTGTGTATTTCTCTTAGCTCCAAACCCACTATATTAAAGATCAGAGTTATAGATCCCACCTGCCCTTTGCATTCTGTGACATCAGGGGGCTACATGATGGATATAGTGAAGGAATACAGCCAGAAGACATCATCAGTATCTTAAAAGGCCACATCACAGATGACTATAGGGTAAAGACAGACAATAACACTGCAATACCCTCCCCTACTATTGTGCGTGGTTTACCAAAGTAATGTAATGATACACACCAATAATAACACACACAAAGAAAAGTTAAAAATGTTGATTGCATCTTGAAGGCATTTTTTGTTGGGCACATGACTCATACCATACATGGTATACTGTGGTATGCCTGAGGGATGACCTCTCCTAAAGATGGTAGAAATTCAAATACATGTGCAACATCGTCTCAGCATGAGTACCATATAATTAGCATCTGACATCTGTCACAAGTCAGCTGTCTTGTTTCATAACTGTCGTAAATCCTCACATTGTCATAACTTCCCAGTGTATGTCTTAAACTGCAAAGGGGGGAGCATGGAGTAGGCACATGATGAACACCCCCTGCCATTTCTCTCTCTCTAGTTTAATACTACCAGACCATGTTCAGAAGATGATCCTCACTATAACCCCAATCCTGAGCTGAATGACAGAATCCACTGCTTAGTGAGTGTGATCCGAGTCGATAAGATCTCCATGATGGATGATGCTGTGTTTCACAAAATGAAGGTTGTCAGGAGAAGAGCTGCAAATTTGAGTGAGTTATAATGAATTATTATGAATAAAAATAGAGCCTTTCTGAAAGGGGCAATATAACACAATAACATAGATATTACAGCATACTCGCCCTGTGTGTGTGTGTGTGTGTGTGTGTGTGTGTGTGTGTGTGTGTGTGTGTGTGTGTGTGTGTGTGTGTGTGTGTGTGTGTGTGTGTGTGTGTGTGTGTGTCTGTTTGTCTAACAGGGATTCCTCAAGTGGCAGTCCTGACTAAAGTGGATGACACATGTCCAGTTGTGGCTAAAGACATCAAACAAGTCTACAGGAGTAAGAAGATCAAAGAGAAGGTGCCTATGCAATGCAATAACTAGTCAGTGCACATACATGTGTTCGATGATGATCAAGTATCAGTGTGTGTGTGTGTTTGTGTGTTTAGATGTATGAATGCAGTAACAGACTGGGAATCCCCATGAGCTGCATCTTCCCAGTGAAGTGCTACCATGAAGAGATCCAGCTGAATGATGCTGTGGACGTGCTGCTGCTGTCTGCACTGGAAGTCATTCTGAACTCTGCTGTTGATCATGTAAACACGACGTCAGCATTTAATGCTGGCCTCACTAAAGGTCAAATAGCAGACACTGCAACCCATCCTGTTGGTGATACCAAAGATCGCGAACAGATGACCTCTCCTGTTGACCACACCAATGACCTTCCAACACTGATGCTGCCTAACATGACAAGTAACTGCTTTGTAAAAACCTGCAACCATCAGCTCATACACACACACACACACACACACACGTCAGGTATCTATCTTTCTTCCAAGAGCTATTTTGTTAAAATCATCGTTGCTCCATTACTAAATATATTTTACTTTGGTATTATATAGTCCGGGAGATTTGTTGCTTCACCATCTAACAGTACATACTCACAGTGCAGTGCAAACACTTGTCTTAAGTCTCAAATTTGTGGGGGAAAAATATTGCCTGACCTTTATTTCTGGTGTTTTTGCATCATAGTGGATAGATTGCCATCTATACTGTACCTCACCTTTATGTAACTTTAACGGACGGACATATCTCCATCTGTCCCTGACAATCTGTACACATTCATCTAGTGCAAACATGGGCAAAATGCAGCCCGGGGGCCCCCACTGCGGCTAAATGCGGCCCCCACTGTGCTTCAATGCGGCCCCCGGAATGCCCTTACAATTTTAAGGAATTAAAAAACACTTTGCTACGAATGTGTCTCAAAATTGATCTGTCAGGGAAGTATCTCTTCAAAGAATACAATATTAGCAAACTCTTCAATACAAAACATGCTCATAATGCCCTTAAATTTTTCAAAAGTGAGCTGTATGCTGTCTCACAAAATTGTCAAACACAAGCAAACCAGATTTATAAAAGACTGTATGGTAGAGGCTATTATTAGTTTACAATAATTGCGTCAAATTTATTTGTACCATCTAATTTGTGGCCCGACGCTTACTTTGCCAAAGTCAATTGGGCCCTCAGACTAAAACTGTTGCCCACCCCTGATCTAGTTGATGATGATCCAGCCATTGATGTGGGTGATAGAGGGGCCGTTCAGCAATACATTAATTCAATCCGCATTGTGTAGCTAAAAAATTGCAATTTCCTTTCAGGAGCGCAGGAAAGCAGCCAACTGGAGGAGTCCTATAAAGATCAGGAGGACAGAGTCAAAAAGCTGGAGGAACATGGCAGACAAGAACAAGGGAAGAGCAGAAAGATGGAGGACAGCATTGAAGATCTCAAGGCCAAAATCAGTGAGCTGAGGGAGGGAATCAGACAACTGCAGGAGTCCAATAAGTATCAGGAAGAGCAAATTAGACAACAACAGGAAAAAACAAGACAACTTATGAAGAGCGACGAAGACCGGACAGAGAGAGTCAGAAAACAGGAGCTGGAAATCAGACAGCTTAAGAAGAGGAGTGAAGACCAGGGGGAGAGAGTCAGTAAACAGGAGGAGAAAAGCAGACAACTGGAGGAGAACCTCAAAGTCACAGTCAAAGAGCTGAAAAAGAAATATGAAGAGCTGGTGAAGGAAAAGGAACCACGTCTGCCTGGTAAGAGTAGAGTATGGGTACAATTGCTCTCTATGTCTGGTGTCACCTAACCACAAGGTTTCTGGACAACATTTCCCTTAACAAAATGGTAAATCAACCCATACCAGTATATGTTGGTAAATAAAGAGGTTTGGTTAGTGTCCTTGTGTTCTTAAACATGTTGAGTTAAGTGATCTGAGGTTAGATTGTGCCTTGTTGTGAGATTTTTTTTACAAAAAAAATATATTTTTATCATATATTTAATAATATTTATTATTAATATTTTGATATCCAATATAAACTTGTTAAGCTCACTTCACTCTCCTTCCTCCTGTAGGCCAGCACTTCATAGACAGACACTGCTTGACTTTGATTGAGCATGTGAACACAGTGGATGGGGTGCTAGACCGTCTGCTGAAATGGGGTGTGCTCAGCAAGGAGGCAGTCGAGGATGTGCGCTCTCAAGGTTCCAGACAGAAGAAGATGAGATGTCTGCTGGATCAAGGCAGTATCAGCTTTAAAAAGGGCAAAGACCAGCTGTTTAAAGCTCTGAAGGAAACAGAACCCTTCATGATGAACAATCTAGATTAGAGACTAAGGCCTGACAGGGTTCAAATTACCACGAGGCTATAGTGCCCGGCCTCCTTAGTTCTGGCCATGGGACTACTAGTTCTATTCAAAATCAGTCAGAGAAGGCCTTCTCAATAAATGAACTGAGCATGAGACATACAGTAAGCAAGAGACACGTCTCGCATGTTCACCAGCCATAGATGCCTTTTCTAACACTTTTTGTCTTCTTGACATTCTTCAATAAATATGAAGTTGATCCTGAAATATTCGCCCATTCTCAGTTTCACAGAGTGCACGTTCACAAAATTCCATTCCATGCAAGTATGTTAAATTTTAAAAAATAGCAAACATATAGGCTAACGAAAGCCTAATCTTATCCAAATATTGTTAGTTAATTTGTGGTGTACCCCACCTGACTTCTCCCCTCTCTCCCAGCCTGCGAAATGGCATTTGACTTTCAACACGGCGTGCCATGCAAATGAACTTTATGACCAGTTTAACTTTAACGGATGCCTAGCTTTTTCATGTTTTCATGTTTATTTAGTCCTAACATGTATTTAATCTTGTGTGTTTAAAATATTATGATGTATCAATGGTTAGATCCATAAGCGCGCAAACAAAGCGCTCCCCATCCCCAACAAACCCTCCCCATCCCTCCAGGAGCGACAGTGTAATCCGTACACTGAGGCCTGCTATGTTCAGGATCCAGTATCATTTATGTTAGGGTAGTGTGTACTGCCCAACACACTATCCTGAAGTTTTGTCTTTTACATTGCCATGCTATGTGCTTTAATTGTTGTTATACCACTGCTTGCCAAATCTCCTACATTGTAAACTCCAACATGTTTAGTGAACATATTTGAGGAAATTGATTACCTCTAACATTTAAATTCAAACGTTTACGTGTACATTTAACTAAAAAATAAACACCTTTTAAAACAAATCAAACGTTTTCTTATATCTCAAACATTTTGAATGTTATCTCACTCCCATATACTTGCCTTTGCAATTCACTTAAAGGTAGTCAAACTGCAACTTTTCACAGCTAAAACAGGTTAGAGTGTTTGGATGTAGACGACGACAGATGGAATTAATGACTAGCTTTTGACCACAGAAGAAGAATAAGATTATTGTTCCTTTGGGATGGGGGGGGGGGTTGTTCTCTGTATTATAGACAGGGCGTATACACACATGAACACACAGATACACAAGTGGTTGGGGGCTGTGAGCTTCACACGTCTTGATGTGCGCAAACCCACTCACAGACACCGGACATTGTGAAGTCCACAATCACTCCTCCCACCCTCCTCTTTGCACCGGCCGGGAATTGTACTGGTCACCCTTTAGTCCCCAGACATACTCCCTGACTGGTACACCATAGCAACTAATAATCCATTTTAGTCTAATCCATCTTAGATAAGAGTGCACTAATTAAATACATTCCATTTGTATGTTGTACTATTCTCAATTCAAATGTGTCACTTGAGACATTTGAGAATTATTGCATTTATTGTTTTTATGTACAGTTTGCACAATGTTACAATTTCTTCAGAATTGTTTGTTGATGTATTAGAGTTACAGTAATGGTAAAAGTATCAGTTTGTAATCAATCTGATACTACTCCTTTTTTAGGATTTTTTGGTAATGGTAATGCTGGTCTTAGCATGGGTGTTGTTAGGCACGAGGCGCAGCCAAAAACCAGCATTACCATCCGACTCAAGGGATTTATTGTGTTTCTAAAGCTGTTACCACGTTAACTAGGAATGGTTACATTAAAGGAAGACTCGACCACTAGAAATAGAGCAAGTTATTCATTGATACCAATTCCTCCGCCAAAACATCTCCTCTTACTGAATGGTTGCCAAGTAACGCATAAGCACAGCTCCGTTCACTATTCTATGGCGCAGCAGTTTAGTACGAAATGTGTTTGGAGCCGTGCTAAATGCTGTATTTACAATGGCATTTCAACCAATCACAATCCAGGACCGGAACTATCAGTTTTAGAAATGTCAATGTACATACAGTATCCATAACAATAAAATGAAATGTAGTTCTTCACTGAGAAGATGCTGTTAATGGCAATCTCCAGTCTGTTACTGCACTCCTGCATCTAGAAACACATATACAAACACACTGTACATATCCATAATAACAATAATAAACACTGACAAAAAACACCTCTGCAAAATCTCTGGCACATACAGTACAGTCTTTGCAATGGCGTCTACTAAACATAAGACTTGTCCTCAGAGTCCACATGTTTGCGCCTGTTTCTCCTCACATCGGCAGGAAGCCCATGTCCAATGCTCTCGTCCTCAGAGTCACTGAAATGGACATGTCTGCTTCTTCTCATGTTGGCATGATGACCATGTCCCTCACTGCTGTCCATGTGTTGCCGTCTGTCTTTCCTCACATCGGCAGGATGCCCTTGTCCAACGCTCTCGTCCTCAGAGTCACTGAAATGGACATGTCTGCTTCTTCTCATGTTGGCGTCTGATAGCTCTTTCATTGACCGGATACCCATGTCCCTCACTGCCATCAGAGTCAATGTGTCTGTGTCTTCTTTCATTGGCATGATCCCTATGTCCCTTTCTACCATCAAAGTCAATGTGTCTGTGTCCGCTATTTCTTTCATTGGCAGGATAGTCACGTCCCTCACTGCCATCAAAGTCAATGCGTCCGTGTCCGCTACTTCTTTCATTGACAGAGTGCCCATGGCCCTCACTGCTGTCGTCAGAGTCTATCTGTTGCCGTCTGATCCTTCTCATGTCAGTAGGATGTCTGTGTTCCCTGCTCTCGTCCTCAGAGTCCATGCGAAGGCCATGTCTGCTTCTTCTCATGTTGGTGTGATCCCCATGTCCCCTGCCACTGTCTTTATAATCCATGTAGTGGCCATGTTTAGTACTCTTTATGTTAGCAGGATGCTCAAGTCTAACGTCCCTGTGCTCACAGTCCCTGTGCTGCCCCTGTCTACCTTTCCCGACATCAGCTGGATACCCATGATGGTCCATGTGCTGGTCTTCATTGTCCCTATAATGTCCCTGTCTACCTTTCCTTGCATTGGATGGATACCCTTGATGGTCCATGTGCTGGTCTTCATTGTCCCTGTGCTGCCCCTGTCTACCTTTCCTGACATTGGCTGGATACCCTTGCTGGTCCATGTGCTGGTCCTCATAGTCCCTGTGCTGACCCTGTCTACCTTTCCTGACATCAGCTGGATACCCATGATAGTCCATGTGCTGGTCCTCATAGTCCCTGTGCTGTACCTGTCTACCTTTCCCGACATTGGCTGGATATCCATGCTGGTCCATGTGCTGGTCTTCATAGTCCCTGTAATGTCCCTGTCTACCTTTCCTGACATCAACTGGATATCCATCCCGGTCCATGTGCTGGTCCTCATAGTCCATGTAGTCCCCATGTCTGCTCCTTCTCTTGTTGCCAGGATACTCATGTTCCATTCTACTGTCCTCATATTCCATGTGTTGGTGCCTGCTACTCTTCATATTACCAGGAGGGGGCGCCCTCCTCTTTGCCAGGTGATCGTTGGCGATGTTCAGGATGTGATTCAGTGCAGACAGCAGCAGCACGTCGACTTCATCATTCAGGTCAATCTCTTCACTGTAGTTCTTCACCGGGAAGATGCAGTTCATGAGAATCCCCAGACGGTTACTGCATTCCTCCATCTACACACACACACACACACACACACACACACACACACACACACACACACACTCAAGTTCATAAGTGGTCAAATTTACAGTACAAGTTATTGTTATTATTTTCCTTTTCATTCCATGCTAATGTGACATAACAAGTGGTTCAAAAAGTGGTTCACATGTGCACATACAATATATGTGCAGTATGTGTATATGTACAAATGTAAACCAAGTCTGCAATACTGCACACACACACACACACACACACACACACACACACACACACACACACACACACACACACACACACACACAGACACACACACACACACACACACACACACACACACACACACACACACACACAGAGTGGTCACCTTCTGTCTGATCTTCTTGCTCCTGTAGATGCGTTTGAGGTTCTTGGCCACACATCTCCTCCACTTTAGTCAGGATCACCACTTGAGGAATATCTGTGTTAACAGAAACACACACACATACAAACATAAATAAACACACTCATAAACTAGAAAAAAACATTCTGAGAGCACAGGCATGGCAAAATTATCACTACGTTAGAGATTAATGGTATCTGAATACACATCAAAAAAAAAAAAAAAAAAAAACAATGAATTAGTTGTTATCTTGTTGAAATATTTGTGCCTGGCCTTTGAACTGAAATGAGAAGACTAACATAAAAATGTGTCTTTTGTTTGACCATGAATTGTCAGCTAACTTTCAATTGAAGGATTGTGTGAGTTTTGTTTTATTGTGATATAGTCAGGAAAATAGGCAAAATGATAAATGCGCCAGTGTAACAGGAAGTTTATCAGCCGGCTCAAAATTTTTATTTTCTTTAAGCTCATGAAGGGTTGCCAAATTTAGAGTGTCTCTATATGGCATTCTTTCTCAACACCACTCTCATTAACTCATACTAAATCAATAAAGTCTAACAGATCCATATAATACTACTACTACTACTACTACTAATATTATTATTATTATTATTATTATTATTATTATTATTATTATTATTATTAAGCTATTATTGCCATTAATGTAATCAGTTGAAACATTTATTATTGATCACTCTGTCCGGCAACTCACCTTCCTTGGAAGCTTTGTCCCTGACCGCCTTCATCTTGCTGATGACAGCATCATCAATCATGGAGAGGGCACTGGTTGGGATGACACTGACCACACAGTGGACTCTGTCAGCTACACTGGGTCTTCTGTTGTAGTCTGGATGTGTCTCTGGACATGGCTTGACAGGGTGAAACTAGAGAGGAGAGAGAAAGAGATAAACAATTGCATGTAGCCGGCTGAACGTGTATTGCCCAGATGGGTTTTGCTACACATTGATGGTGGATATTGAGGTCCCCTTTCCACTGTAAAGCACTTTGGAATAACTGTGTTGTGTTAAAAGTGTATTAAAATGTGCTATAAATACAAATGATTACATATGCAGAAAGTTGAAACAAAGTTTGTCTTCATTTGAAAGTGTAGGCTTACATTATATGAATACATGATGATGCAAATCAAAAACAAATCTGAGATATTGCAACAGGCCGACCAAATGTATATCATATAGCTTAGCCCTCACATACTACACATATGGCAAGCCGAATGAGCATTTATTCAGATATCTTGATATCAGGCATAATTTTCATATACATGAAAGCCATTTCTGTCCACTAGTTAACTAGTGAATCGTTTTTGTGCAGACTAGTTAACTAGTGAGGGTCAAAATGTGCACACTAGTTTATACACACAGTATTGGTTGCATTCGGTTTTGGTTTAATTTACTATAGTGGCGTCATTGTCATGCTATAACTCCACAGTGATGTAAAACAGGCAGCAGTCTCTGTGTGTAATGAGCCATTTAAACGCAAAGGGAATACGAAGCCATGTGTTTAATAGCATGTGTGAGTATCAGGTTTTTATTACCGTGTAGCCATCTCTGATGTGTCCCTTTAAGATGTTGATGAGGTCCAGGGTTTCCACTCCTTGTGACGCTCCGTCTTCCAGGCCCATGATGTCACAGATGGCAAAGGGCAGGAAGGAGTCATGTGACTGGTCATTAATGTGGAAGGTCTGGAACTAGAAAATACAAATAAATAAAGTGATTAAAATCATCACTGAAAGACACACAAGCCTAGGGTTTCATAATTGAGATCCTGTTTTCCAGGTTTGTAGTCAAGTCACTAGTTTCTAATCCAGTGTTTGAGTCCAAATGGAGAACAAGTTATTTAAAAATGTAGTCCATCTCAAGTTCTACTATAGATCTGTGTCAAGTCAAAGTGAAGTCCTCAAGACACAGCTTTCAGGCATACACATTATCCTGTATTATTTTTCATTTTTTTAAAAAAAAATTGTCATTGTGTAATTTTAGCCATTTAATTCTGTACCTTTGTAAGAATAAGTAAAAGTTGTTCTGGACACTCTGTTCTAACAAAATTAAACTAACTCTGAAACACTGACACTCTGGGAATCAGCAAGGTTTGCAACAATGTACACAATGACCCCTAAAACATATCAGGAATCTGAAATGCACTTTCTCCAGCAGCAACCAACTTGTGATTCAAATCTGTATTATTACTAGAAAACCGTTCAAATTCAGGTGTCATTCTCTCCTCCCTGAACCAACACACAGGAAATATTTAGTTCCAACACCCTCATGTAATCTTATGATGGTTTATCTTCTTAGCCAGTATGTTAGGCTAAATGTTATTACATTTGTAAATCTGAGCCCAAGTTCCCCAAGTCCGAACACGTTAAACACACAGGTCCAAGTTCAAGTCTGACTCATAGGTGAGCAAGTCCGAGTCAAGTTACAAGTCCGTCAAATTTGGGAACAATTCTGGCATGTGTCCGAGTCCTACGCTCAAGTACTGCAAGTCTGCTGCTTTCTATGATAGTGTTGGAAGGGAGAGGCTTACTGTCTTTGTGAAGCTGTGATCGGTTGCCGTGGCTACAAGGGCTGAACTGGTCATTCGCCCCATGAAGATGGAGTCTATGGAGTTGATGAAGCTGGACTTCCCTGCTCCCACTGGACCATGGAGAAGGATGCGAAGACACTCAACATCCTTAGAGCTGATTTGAAATCTCCTCAAAAGTGCCCTCATCTCATCCCTTGCGCTTTTTTAAATGTAAAAAAAAATCTAATCAAACTAAATAGGTAAATAAACAAGCAAGCAAACAGCAAATGAAATTGAATATTTTCTAGTTCTCTGACTGAGTGCACTAAAAAAAATATAAATGCTACAGTGGCGCTGTTTGCAAGTAAAAGATTTGTCAAAGAACATGACTAAAATTAGGGCCTAAAATTCATACTCAATTAATGTATAATAATGTTACGGTTTCATGAGGTTTGATTAAAAAAAAAAAAAAAAAAAAAAAACAACTATGTATGAAATCAGAGGTATTGATGTCATGTTTGTAGTTTGTAAAAGTTTGTTTACATGAAGACATGATGATGCAAATCAAAACCAAATCTGAGCTATTGCAACAGGCAGACTAAATTTATATTATATATCGATTGTGATAAAGTCAATAAAGATATATGAGAAAAAATGTTGGGGTGACATTTCGAGCAAGTAATTTTAGATACATTAGGATCTTGAGGGTACTTAATGGCCTCACCTCCAATTAAGGGTTCTCCAGGGTGAGCACAAAACTGCGGAACACAAACAACATTTGAAGAAAACACAAAATCAATCAATGAAATGATCAATCAACTAGTCAGTGAAGCATACAAAAAAATAATGAATAAAAATATGGATAAAACACAGCGTTAATGTATACACTGATGCTTGATCTGGCTAAAAAAAAATGCTCACAACAAATGACTGGTTTTAGAGAACACAAACATCATCTTGAAGTTTGAAGAAATCAGAAAATCAATCAATCAATCAATCAGTCAGTGAAACATACCAAAAAATAATGAATAAGAAAATGGAAATGGATAAAACACAGATTTAATGTATACACTGTCAATGCTGAATCTGGCAGTTAGCAAAAAAAAAAAAAAAAATACATTAAAATAGAAAATGCTCACTTGTAAGCATTAAAATCCATTTCAATTCCCATGTTCTTTAAAAAAAAAATAATAATAAACAAATGACTGATTCACAATCACAGGGAAAATAACCAAAATGAAACTCACGGTCAGGATGTATGTCAGGTGTCTCATACAACTCAGAATTAGACATATAAATGGATGTAGACGAAATGTCCGCAGGAAGATGTAGATCATCCAAGCTGAAGTTGGGACATACATCGTTAGAGGAACATGACGGACGTCTGATGTCATCAATGGGAGACGAACCAGTCGAACCAGTGACAGGAAGAGGAGGGGAGATGTAAAGAGCAGAGAGCTTATCTGCAAATTCTTGTTTTAGGAATGGAAGTTTTCCCACACCCAGCAGCTTCTGAAAAGTGAAAAAAAAAAAAAAAAAAATACTGTTTAGAATTCTGTGAAGAGAGAATAGGGAGCCGAAGTCACGCCCTCTTCCGCATTAGCCTACGGTCCTATCGAGCCTATTAAAATGAATGAACAGATACATATAACGCTTTGGTATGCGTCGTGGGTTTTACCTAGTGTATCTGTAGCAGGTAATAATATAGCCAATTGCCACCATTTAATCTAAGCGTACAAAAAAGCATATAAAATACCACACACGTTTACGCTAAGCTAACCTCTGACATTATATTACAGCAAGGGCTGAGAGCTGATAGGGAGTAAGTAACATTTCACCAAAACAAAAATGACTACAGTTTGCTGTATGCTACTTTCTGTACAGATTCCATCTACTTGTTTTTTGTTTATTCTCCAAATTTATTAATATTTCACTTCTATGAATTTGTTGAAGAACTCATGAAATAAGACTCAATAAAAAAAAACTACATTTTGTCACTTATTACATCATGTAGGTTCTCAGCTGTTGATATGTTGAGTAACTTCAAATCTTTACTGTGGGCCATTGGAGCAGTGATATAGCCTACTGTATCAACTTGTGATTTCTGCACAGCGATCCTTGTGTGTAACGTTTTTGCTTTGACTTACTTCTGGTCAAAACATGCAATATTCATAAATACCTTTGTCTTCTTAGCAGGCAAAGTCATCTTTTCTGGTCAACTAGGGTGCTCACCACCTGATCTATGGCTCAAGTCCTGGGCAGAACAGAGACTAGCCATGTGAACTACAATTACAATCAGTAATTTACCATAAGTGACAGATCACAATTTGTCCTTGGCTTTGATCACTGTAACTGTATTTAAGTTTAAGTCTCTTACCGGTGACAGATGTGGAGTCAGCAGTGACGATCGATGGGTGTTCTTTTGAGACACTCTTTCGGTCTCAGTCTTGCACTCTCATTCCGTTCCGTATCTTCCTCTCGTGTTCTCTTTTTTTTCTATCTGAGTGGTTGTGTTTGGTTGTTCAATTCCCTGCGGTTGTGCTTCCCTTGAGCCAGATTTGTCATAACAAACTGTGTGCTGCTATGCTGACTACCATTCTGAAGTTGTTATGATTCTCAATCTGGGAAACCTTTGACCCTGGTGATCGTAAAGAAGACAAGGCAAGTCAATGCAGGAACAAAGATCTTCACCCTCCTCCATACTAATGGACTTGAAATACCCTCTTATCTGATAGCTGTGTTTATAGCAGGTCTTATTTCCAGTAAGGAGGCTTCTTATCTGTATGTTTATTAGGCCTGCACCATTTATTGAATACAAGTGATAGTTCACAGCTACACTAAACAAAAACAACTAAGATGTGTGCAGGCAGGGAAACCCCAACAATTGAAGTGAATTGTGTGTTGTATCTTGTTGTACTTTTGTATTCCTACCAACAGCATTTGGTGACCGGTAGCCTATATTTGATTGATTTGATTGATTGATTCACAGGAGATTTCTCCCTTAACTTATGCAACAATCTTGTTGAGGCCATATTACTACCTTCATTATTGATCTGATAAATGATGTATGCCAGTCCACAAGAGGGCCACATTACAAATGCTGGTGAAAACTCAACCAGAAGAAGTTAATAATATTATTTTGGCACAAGTGTCCTAACAGGTCCAACTGTCCTGTTGTTACACAATAAAAAACAAAAAAAAAAAACATGTTGTCTTGAAGCTCCAAACTTCAGAGCACATTATCCTACTTGTTTTAATGTTCCGTTGAAAAAACAAATCATCTATGATTTGACTGAAT
Source organism: Sardinella longiceps (assembly GCA_027497455.2). Classification (NCBI taxonomy): domain Eukaryota; kingdom Metazoa; phylum Chordata; class Actinopteri; order Clupeiformes; family Clupeidae; genus Sardinella; species Sardinella longiceps. Next base: position 23,677 of record JAODXP020008668.1, read on the forward strand.
GTACTGTATGTGCATCTGAACCAACACTTTCCAGATTACAGGTCCAGTTATGCTACCACCACCCACTATGTATACACAGTGTATACACAGTATAACCAGAGAGGGTATAATGATAAGAAAAACAATGTTTTGAGATTTGAGAGCTATTGCATTTATTTATTTATTTTTATTTTCATTTACAGTTTACTCAACTTTTTCAGAATTGCTTTATTGCAGTTACAGTAGTTTTTAAAGTATCAGTTTATAGTCACAGTAATACTACTACTACTAATAATAACAACAACAAATTTCATGCTTTAATACGACAATAACAAAATCCATAATAACAATAATAATAAACATTTACAGTGTGTTCCAATCCGTGCACTTCGCGAGTGTACTCCAGTACAGTGCACTATGAGCACTGCACACTTGCTGGTAAAGTGCATGAATTTCAGCAGATAAGGGCTGTCCCAATTGGAACACTTTGTGCTGCACTTACCGGACGTTACGATCGCAAGTGTGCAAATTGGAACAGACTGTTACAAAAGCCATTCTGCATGTGACAGTACCTCTATGGAAACACTAGTACATAAAGTCTTTGAAATGGTGACTGCTAATGTGGCGCCATATATTTGGCCACAGCAAAAGATCTTTATTTCTTCTGTTGTCTAGACCCCCCTTTTTTCTAAATTTTGGATATGCTACTCTATCAGAAAACTCACTATAAGCAGTACTGGAAAAGGACACACAGTGGCGCTGTAGGTTAGCCCAGGCAAGCAGATCATGCAGAGTTAAACAAGGAATTGCCATTCGTGTAACGTGTTCCTAAGAACTGTTTTCTGATTTCAGAATAAAACCAAATATGTGGCATATGTACAACACTAAACATAGAGATAATCGCCATGATCATCATTCTCATCAGAGTCCACGTCTTGGCCTCTGCCTTTCCTCATGTTGGCAGGACACTCATGTTCATTCTTCCTGTCCTCAGAGTCTAAGTGTAGTTCCCTGTCCATGCCTCTGTCTTTCCTCATGTTAGCAGAAGGCTCAGGTCCCATGCTCTTGTCCTCTAAGTCAATGTGTTGGCGTCTACCTTTCCTAAAGTTGACAAGATGTCCATGGCTAAAGCCACTGTCCTCAGAATCTATGTATTGGCCATGTCTGCTAGGTGTTATTTTGGCGGGATGTCCATGGCTAAAGCCACTGTCCTCGGAGTCTTGGCCATGTCTGCTAGGTCTTATTGGATGTCCATGGCTCAAGCTACTGTCCTCAGAGTCTTGGCCATGTCTAGTAGGTCTTATTTTAGCAGGATGTCCATGGCTAAAGCCACTGTCCTCAGAGTCTTGGACATGTCTACTGGGTCTTATTTTGGTAGGATGTCCATGGCTCAAGCTACTGTCCTCAGAATCTATGTATTGGCCATGTCTGCTAGGTGTTATTTTAGCAGGATGTCCATGGCTCAAGCCACTGTCCTCAGAGTCTTGGCCATGTCCACTGGGTCTTATATTGGCAGGATGTCCATGACTAAAGCCACTGTCCTCAGAGTCTTGGCCATGTCTAGTAGGTCTTATTTTGGCAGGATGTCTATGGCTCAAGCTACTGTCCTCAGAGTCTTGGCCATGTCCACTAGAGGTCTTATATTGGCAGGATGTCTATGGCTCAAGTTACTGTCCTCAGAGTCTTGGCCATGTCTGCTAGGTGTTATTTTGGCGGGATGTCCATGGCTCAAGCTACTGTCCTCAGAGTCTAGGCCAGGTCTAGTCTCAGGTCTTATTTTGGAGGGATGTCCATGGCTAAAGCCACTGTCCTCAGAGTCTTGGCCATGTCTACTAGGTCTTATTTTAGCAGGATGTCTATGGCTCAAGCTACTGTCCTCAGAGTCTTGGCCATGTCTGCTAGGTCTTATTTTAGCAGGATGTCCATGGCTCAAGCTACTGTCCTCAGAGTCTTGGACATGTCTGCTAGGTCTTATTTTAGCAGGATGTCCATGGCTAAAGCCACTGTCCTCAAGGCGTTGGCGTCTATTTCTAACATCCACATGATGCTCATCTTCTCCACTGCTTTCCTCAGAGTCTTCATCCTGGCCATGTGTTCTTCGTCTCATGTTGGTGGGATGTCCTTGGCCCATGCGTTGGTCCGCAGAGTCTTGGCCATGTCTACTAGGTCTTATATTGGCAGGATGTCTATGGCTCAAGTTACTGTCCTCAGAGTCTTGGCCATGTCTGGTAGGTCTTATTTTAGCAGGATGTCCATGGCTCAAACTACTGTCCTCAAGGCGTTGGCGTCTACTTCTTACATCCACATGATGCTCATCTTCTCCACTGCTTTCCTCAGAGTCCACATACTGGCCACGTGTTCTTCGTCTCATGTTGGCAGGATGTCCTTGGCCCATGCGTTGGTCCGCAGAGTCTTGGCCACGACTACTAGGTCTTATTTTGGCGGGATGTCCATGACTAAAGCCACTGTCCTCAAGGCGTTGGCGTATACTTCTTACATCCACATGATGCTCATCTTCTCCACTGCTTTCCTCAGAGTCCACATACTGGCCATGTGTTCTTCGTCTCATGTTGGCGGGATGTCCTTGGCCCATGCGTTGGTCCGCAAAGTCCGTGTGTCGGCGCCTGAATCCTCTTACATTGTCAGAATGCCGATATTCTTTGCTGCTGTCATCAGAGTCCACATACTGGTCATGTCTGCTTCTTCTCACGCTGACATGATGCCCTCGTCCACCACCACTTCTGCTGTCCTCATAGTCAATGCCTCTTCTTCGTATGTTGGCACGATGTCGATATTCCTCGCTGATGTCAGAGTCCACATACTGGTCATGTCCACTTCTTCTGACGCTGCCGTGATGCCCACGTCCATCACTACTACTGCTGTCCTCATAGTCAATGTGTTGCTGTCTGCCTCTTCGTATGTTGGCACGATGTCGATATTCCTCACTGATGTCAGAGTCCACAAACTGGTCATGCCTGTTACCTTTCCTGTTTGGATGATATCGGTATTCCTCGCTGATGTCAGAGTCCACAAACTGGTCATGCCTCCTACCTTTCCTGTTGGCACGATGTCGATATCCCTGTCCAATGTCAGAGTCCACAAACAGGTCATGTCCACTTCTTCCAATATTAGCATGATGCCCATGTCTCCCTCTACCGCTGCCCTCTGAGTCGATGTGTTGATGTCCACCGAGTCCGCTGCCCTCTGAGTCGATGTGTTGATGTCCACCTCTTCTCACATTGGCATGATGCCCATGTCCCTTGCTGCTGTTCTCAGAGTCTGCTGGAGGGGGCACCATCATCTTTGCCACATAATCATTGGCAAAGTTCACAATGTGTTCCAGTGCAGACAGCAGCAGCACGTCTACTTCATTATCCAGGTCGATCTCTTCACTGTAGTTCTTCACCGGGAAGACACAGTTCAAGGGGATTCCCAGTTTGTTACTGCAATCCTGTATCTACAGACAGACACATACAAACACATGCAGTGCATATGTTATAATCAGTGCAAGATGCTTTTAAAAAGTAATTAGTTACAGTTACTACTTACTTCCCTGAATACGTAACTCTGTTAGTAACTGAGTTACTCTATTGTAAAAGTAAATAGTTACTAGGGAAAGTAACTTAAGAAATTACTGTGTTCAAAGTTGCCCAAGCCTGTTATCATATGACTTCTGTTATCATAGGAATCAATTGGAGGCTGTTTGCAATTATTTATAATAAGTCAGTTTACAACGATCAGCTTTACAGAAACCGCAAGTGATTAACAATTTCTAATAGCATGTAATGATTGACAAAAAGGTCTACTTTGAGTAGCTTACAGCAGTTTAAATGGAAATTTATTGAATTCATATAATAACAGACCTGACGTTACTGTAACCATATAACACCACAGCAAAATCAACCAGCACGAAACTCCATCAAGGCATCTTAAAACGAAGACCAATCAACTTTATGGACTATAATTATGGACTATTTATCCTTCCTCCTAATACTGCCGTAAGTAAATAGTTTAACTGTGTCAAGACAGATAAAATATCCTGTACTTGTCTGCAAATATTACGTTAGCCAACATGCTAAAAACGGCTAACATTGCAGGAGGCAGAGAGATGCAGGCTTTATACCCATTTTGCTATCGCTAAATCTCCGTGGCAAAATCTAGCAAACTAAATTAAGTTGTTTTGAGCTATGTAATTGATTAGTTAAAGTTAAAGTGTTGGTGTGCCTTTGTAGTGCTGGATTACAGATGAGAAATCTTTGGGAATATGGTGCTGAAACTCGTTACCATGTTAGCAGCAGCAAACTTTTTAAACTATTGTAAAGCTTATCTGGCCACTATGTTTTCCATTTAGTCTATCACAGACATCACTTATTCAACCAAGGACGTAGCTACAATATCTTTTTGGGTAAAGGAGAGGCTAAAGAGCATTTTCCCTATCAAGTTTGAACGATTCATGTTGCATTTTTTGCCGACGCCATAGGCATAACATTGTAGAATATTGCCGCTACTCAAATGTTTGACAGGCCAGGGCTCTTTAGTTACCGTTACTATATGTAGGATTGGTCAGTTGCCGTTCTTGGGAGGGGCTTAGCGAAGGGTCAATTGTGTTGTAGCTAGTAATTTAATTTAAATGTACTGTAGGCTATATAAATTCTTAATTTTGATAGGGTATTTTTGTGCACTGTTTATTGCACAGAGGTGAATGGGTGTGAAATGGTCTCAGACTTTCAGTACATTGTTGCCTGGGTTGGCCATGTAGCTAGTGCTGAAACGCAAGAGGGACCTGAAATAGCCGTGAATGGGCTGCATGTGAACACCTTGGGTGAGCTTGGAGACAATAATAGAAGTTTAGAAATGTCACTTCTAGAATTGTTAGGATCTCCAATTTAAATTGTGTAGAGACATTGAGTAGAGTCTAGGCTATTGCTTGAGCTAGGCAGGCTTGTTCCTTCAAAGATAGAGGATGTAATGTTACTGAACTGTTTAACACACTGAAATGTGAGTTGTGTTGCGCGATAGGAGATAGATGTGTGACGAAAACTCTGCATGTCAAAGAAAAGGAAGTGGGTGCCACATATTCGCTTCATTCGCCTCTGTCAGATGCATGCACTGGCCTGAAAATGGCAGTGCGAGTGCGCATGGCTAAAGTTAGGTGAAGCATTCCATTGATGGTAACGGGAACTGTAATTCATTTTATTACTTATTACTGAGAAAATAAGGGCAATTAGTAATGCCGTTAGACTCTAAGTTTGTTATTACCAGCACTGGTTATAAAGAAGATGAAGTCACGACACAGTAATAGGGTTTGTCCTTGATGGTCACCTTATCTCTGATCTTCTTACTCCTGTAGATGAGTTTGATGTCCTTCGCAACCTCAGGACATATGTCATCCACTTTAGTCAGGATCACCACTTGAGGAATCCCTGCAGAATCACACACACACACACACACACACACACACACACACACACACACACACACACATTACGATGATGATTGATGATGCATGACATACTGTATGAATATCATATATTGGATCCAAGGGCACAAGGTGTTTGTGCATCAAGATGCATACAGTAGACTTTGAGGGAGCGTTCACACTGAGAAAGATAACTAGAACCACTGAATGTCGTATTGTACCGCGTGTTGGTTTGTGTTACAATAAATAAATGTAATCACATAAAAATAAAAATAAAAAGTATATTGAATGAAGAAATGACCGGTTATTACTTACAGCCAGCTCTGGCTCTGACCTTCTTCATCTTGTCTATGACCTCATCGTCCATCATGGAGATGTTATTGGCTGAGATGACACTGACTACACAATGGATCTTATCTCTAAAGCTGGGATGTCTGTTGTAATTAGGGTCACGTTCAGAGCATGGTTTTGCAGGGTTAAACTGCAGAGAGAAAGGGGAGAGAGAGAGAGAGAGAGAGAGACTCATTTTCAAGTCTTTTGTGGTGGAGAGTACAAGTCCATCGGGGGTGGTGCTGTTCATTTGGGGGCAATAACCTGTTTAAACTTGTTAAAGGCGTGCTGAGATTGACACTACTGTAAACTCTGAGTCTCTAATTCTGATATCTGTTGCTACATGCACTTGACTGGGGAACTGAATGACTGTTTAGTACCACATAGTTCTCTCTGATGTGGCCGTGTAAGATGTTGATAAGGTCCGCTGGTTGCACTCCATCAGAAGGTCCAGGTTCCAGGCCAGTGACATCACAGATAGCAAAAGGCAGGAAGCTTCCATACGTCTTGCCTTTAATGTAGTGGGTTTCAAACTGTAAATTAGACACACTGAATGTAATTCACTGGGGGAAAAAATCACAGATTGGAAATACTGTATATGCTTTTTGAATGATTTTACGTGAGGTACTGAGAAATAACACTGATAGAAAAAAAAAATTAGTTACTTTCTTTGTGAAGCTGCGCTCAGTTGCCGTAGCTACGAGTGCCGCGGTGGACATGCGTTCCTGGAAGATGCTGTCGATCGAGTTGACAAAACTGGATTTTCCTGCTCCTATTGGACCATGGACTAGTATACGCAGATACTGTACATCTGGAGAGCTGATCTGAAGCCTCCTCAATTTGTCCCTCATACGTTTAAGTTTTCTATTTGTTGACAAAATACCAATGGACTGTTTTTAAAGAAAAAAGTTTTTAGCAAAAACTAGCCCAGTATAGCTAAAAGTCATCAGCCTATATCAGATAACTAGCTATACCAGTCTGGTATGAAACGTTCTTAATTTAATAATTTATGCATGGAGCTGATTTGACTAAAAGGACACAGTCAAAACACGCACACATAAGAAATGTGAAATGTACTTACAAAAGAAGAAACAAATGTAAAAAAGTAAAACAAAATTAAAGCCGTAGAAATGTTCATGAAACCAAATCAGACTGACCTCCAGTCTAGTGTTCTCCAGGCCTCATCTAACACTGTGAAACATAGAGACGAGTCAAAGCACAAACTAAAGAGCACAATCAGTCATTAAAGGGAATATCAATCAATCAATCAATCAATTTACCAGTCACTTATTCAAACAAATGATATTTTATCATCATATATCATATTTTATAGTTATTATAAATAATAATATATCTATATTTTTCTTGATTGTTGAATTTGTCTGGTTATAGTTTCATACAGCCCCTAGGGGGCACAAGTGTCCCATATAGACTGTGAGCTCATACACAGAGGAGGTTTGTTCTTGTGGGGGTGTCCAGTCTGAAGAGAAGGTCGTGGAGGACCATATGGTACAGTGCCCCCACTGCCATGGAAGTCAATGTCTGAAGCAGAGCCTTCACTCCTGGGATCACTCTACACAGGCACAGACCAGACAGACCAGATTCATTGACAAAAGTTTTAATTTGGCAAAGCTGACATTTAGCTTGAAATGCATCACTCATAGACCAAAGGTGTCAGTCAGGGCTGTAGAATAAGGTTCACTTTTTACACATTTTCTGTTAAAACAGCTGCAAGTTATCCAATAGAGGTCATACCCATTTTCCCGTGTTCCTTCCTTTGGAGTCATTGGGAAACATTGTCCTTGACCTGAAGGAATCAGATAGATTTAATGTGTAGTTTTACATGTTATAAACAACATGTGTAAATGAGTGCTGCCTCTAGCAGCTTCTAGCATTTCACAGTAATCCAGTTTGCGGAATCTGTAGTGCCGGGTCCATGAAATTGAAACTGAAACTGAAAGTAGATAAGCCTAACCGAAATAAACCGCATTAATGGCCACCTCCGGTTCGTACTCTTTGGTTTGCAAATAAATTGACATTGATTGTTGAGAATGTACAATGTAGTTGCATTTTTTTCTAATATTCCGGTGACAGTATAGGTGGAGCTCCAAGATGGAAAATCGCAGTCCTGCCTGATGTCCCTTTAAAGATTTACCCTAGCTATAGCCTGTTTAAAAAAAACAATTGTAGCCACCTTATTGGTTAGTCACACAGTGATGCAACTGAAAGCTTATTGTAGTAGGATATTTAAAACACCACAGTAAAGTTTCTTCTCACCTGTGTAGAGCATTCCCTGCTCACTGCTCTGCTGTATTTGTGTTTGCTGTCCTCACGGTAATCTAAACACCATCACAACATGTAATAGTAATGTTACACGACTTCCCACCTCACAGCTGTGCAACTGGACTTTGTTCCCTCACACTACTGATGAAAACTGATAGCGTGTTAACAACCAATCAGATACTTTATTTAGAGTTGTTTGGCTAGGAGAGCCAATCAGCCTCTGTGACATGTTTTAGTGTTACTGTTACCTTGTCTTTGTCTGCTTCTCTTTTCTCCTCTCTCTCTCCTTTTTTTCTTGCCTCTCACAGTGGAGATCCACTGTTCATGTTGATGACATGAAGTTTATGCAAATTAATCTGTCAAACGCAACATCACTAGCCAATGACAGTCACCGTGTTGTGTTTGTGCAGCACAAATCAACCAGCCAGAAGGAGGTAAGAGCAGCTAACTGAAATTTGAAACGACACACTTTTCATCCCCAACAGAGGAGGAGTTGTGTTTGCATGGAAATCTAACAGATTGCTGGGACTCGTGCTCCCCACATACTCACTATTCTGCCCTCTCTCCAGCAGTAGAGTACATACTCACTATTCTGCCCTCTCTCCTACAGTAGAGTACATACTCACTATTCTCCTACAGTAGAGTACATACTCACTATTCTCCTACAATAGAGTACATACTCACTGTCTACTCCAGGAGAGAGGGCAGAATAGTGAGTATGTACTCTATTGTAGGAGAATAGTGAGTACTCTACTGTAGGAGAATAGTGAGTATGTACTCTACTGCAGGAGAGAGGGCAGAATGGGGAGTATGTACTCTATTGTAGGAGAATAGAGCCGGTTCTAACCTTTTTGGTTCCCTAGGTCAGATTTGAGTTTTGCCCCCCTTTTTCAAAAAATGTATTGCGATGCCACCTGATACATGAGGCTCTAGGCGACTGCCTCATTTGTCTATCCTTAGAACCAGCCCTGGCAGTAGAGTTCATGCTCACCTTTACCCCCTGCCTGATAGGTATTACTTGATACCGTTATCTGCTATCACAGCTATACAGCTATACAAAGTCAGCCATTTCTCTAGCTGGTGGCCTGTTAATAATTAAACTTAGAAATAAAATGCCACAACAGATGATTAACCAACAGATTTCTAAGTCATATAGTACAATGCAATTAATAAATCTCCTAACCGAAAATCAGTATCCCTGTTTGATTAATTTGATTTGAGTAAGGGAATATTGCATTCAAATCAGACAAAACTAATAATAAAAAAAAGAAAACTGTATTACCTAATAGGTGACAGCAGTATTAAAGGAGCTGTGTGTAGCTGTGTGTAGGATTGTGGCCAAAATTGGTATTGGTCATGTTCAAAATATTTTGTTGCTTGCAGCCGTCTCCATCTTTCAAAAGCATCTCCTATACATATCTTTGTTTTATTTCTAACCTTGTCATGATATTTTTCGGAAGCATAAAGAGGCCTTGACAATGACAACAACACAAATACCTCTTGAAATGACACCATAAACACTACTTGTAGGCTGCAACTTAGCTTTTAACTTAGCTTAGCCTTTAATGATTATTTGGAATTTGGAGAGAGAGAGAGAGAGAGAGAGAGAGAGATTGAGTGTGTGTATGCATCCGTGTAAAGTCCATTGTTGCTCGCACTGACTACTTTATGACCATCACTACGATAAAAGTTCCACTGGTGGAAGATAAAAGACCATGTTGGAGAAACAGTCTTTTCTACATGAAGGCAATGAAAAGACAACCCACACCCATACCATTTCCATAATCCAAACAGAGAGGATCGAGTGCGATAGAAGAGAAGGAAGGACATCAAACATATCATCACTCCTCTGACTTCTATATTCAGGACTATAAAGACTTCTCAGAGCCGGTAAGGAATTGTAGTCGGTGTCTGCAACGTCCTTCACTAGTTTTAGGGAAGGCAACCAATATTAACACACAGTTGGTTCCTTTATACATTCCTTTGCAGCATACTCTCTGTGTTCATATGGTGTGTGTGTGTGTGTGTGTGTGTGTGTGTGTGTGTGTGTGTATTTAGTTACATTTCACATCTAGTTCACATCAATTTCAGTACGGGTTTGACTGAATTTGTAACTGTATTGCATCATAGACTCAACACATTTCCTTTCCTACAGGCTCAGTTCTGCTAAGAGATCATGTTGCGTAAAAAGAAAAAGGTATGGCATCTCGACACTTGGTCACCTAATGTATGTCCACTTTGTGTAGTCACCTTGCCAGCTGCCCACCACTTTTTGTTGTTTTTTTTTTCTTCTGCAGTTTTCTTGAAACGTCCGTTAGCCGTCTTGCCTTTCATTCACTTCCATTCTATGTTCATGAAATACCACAAGACTTATTGCAGCTGGGGAGCCACTGTTTTTACTGCTATTTTTACAAAAGTCTTGTTTATCTGGCAACATTGGCCCACTGTACCCAACTGTTTGATTGTTATAGTGAGCACAAATTCATAACACCACTTCCATCAGACCCTTAAAACATCAATTATCACCAACTCTTGGCCAATGCATTGCTAGACCGGATGTACAAAAGACAATCGGCATGATGGCCCCAATGTTTTCTGTAAGAAATACAATGTATTTTTGCTGGATAATACCCAATGAATTGTATAGGTACAGTAGCCTATCTCTACTGTTACTGCTCTCTGCTTCCATGATTCAATGTTGTTCCAAAAGTTTTCCAAAGTGTAAATAATACATATGATCTCCTCACTGTATTGACCAAAACAAAAGAAAGTGAGAAAACTCCTGCTCAGCTTTCTTCACTTCACCTCTCTGCTTCTCATTCTGCCACTTTCTCTAGGATCCTCCTCCTAACTTGGATCCACCTACTCCACCTCCATCTCCTCCTCCTCCTCCTCTGCATCATCCGCCTACTCGGCCTGTCTGTGAGTCTAGACTACTCCATACTTCTCAATAAAAATCTATTTGAAAACCTTTTTTTTTTAAGTTTTTTTAAGGTTTTTTTTTTCCGGGGTTGCCTTTGACACAAAATGAGTGCAAGAGAAAGATGGGCAAGGATAGGGAATTGATCTCGGGTCAAACTGATCTGGGTCCCCAGATTAGTGACAGAACGCACTAGCCCACTCAGCCACGGCACTCCTTGAAAGCTATTTTTAAATGGCATACAGTCTATTTAAAACCATTAATTGACCCTGCAAAATGTAAATTGAAAGATTCAACTCCAGATCCCCTATTTGTTCTGGGTTTAACCAGTGTCTGATTCAGCATGATTCATTTTTAGTAAATAAGTGATATCTGTCTTATTTGTTAATGATATAGTGGCCGATGAAAATTATTCTTGGCGGGTAAATTTGTTTATAATTTTGTTTTAGTAAAATGTATAGCCTATAGAAATTATTCAGTATTTAGTAGTCTTATAAATAAAATATGATTATCCAAAGGCTAAGAAAAGCACAGAGTAGGTAAAAACAGCTTGGTTAGCATCTTGTACAGGTGGCTTTAAGCTGGTTGTAGTCCATATTGTGTTTGGTAGAACAGTCACCTAAATGAATCAAATCAATAGCCAACTTAAGTAAAATTCCAGCACTGAATCTGTTACAGCTCTTTTACAGTGATCTAAACTTTAGTTCAAAATGAAAATTTTACTGGTGGCTGGGTTTGTGAGATCTGCCACTGTTACACTGCATTCACACTGCATCCGTCCGTTAACGGGGGAGGGGTCTGATGGAGGGGGGAGTCAATTCTCTCAATCCCGATTGGTTTGATGGATCCGTCAATAGCTAAAAAGTTGAACATGAACATGACGCACCAGAGCTGGTTTGACGGACGGAACATCTATCTTTAGATCAGCTGGTTTGACGGACGGAACATCTATCTTTAGATCAGATGTTATGAACTGCACCAAATTGAATGTGTATGATGAACCTGACATCCTGTGGGAATATGTCAAGTTTTGTGGAATTTCATCCATGGGGGGCTATAAAACAAATGAATTTATATGTACATTTAATGACTGTACAACCATCGACCTGTAGATGGTGCTATTAAGCGAAAGCGTTACTGGTTTGGGGTGATAGGCCTGTCTCACACTCAAACACACAGGGCAGAGAATGTGCAGAACTGGGGTGCGTCTCTAGAAAGCAACGTTGGCTAACAACGACGGTGGTTTTGATCGTTCGTCCTTTCATTCGCACGTTTGGTGTGTCTACAAACGAAAATTTACGAACAATCACACAGACAATCGCACTCATGGTCGTAAATCTCGCTCAGGCAGTCGTTCCCTCCATCGTTCGGTAGATCTAGTTCTTCATCGTTCCAGCCGGTGGCAGTATGGTGCCAATGAGTTGCCTAAACACAATTCAGAAAGTCTGCTTTCTGATGCAAAAAATATTTGTAGCTTAGATATGTCCTTCAAGGAGGGGAAATGAGAGAGGCATTTGCCTAGCCTAGACTACACTTTCCAGCTGCATTCTGTCTCATTCCGACAGGCATTTTATTGGTAGGCCTAGGTCTGTCCATTTACCGAGTTGCTCCTCATCAGAGAGTAAATAGGTGTCATGTCTCAATGATGCATGTTCACGTCAGTGGATCAAACTTACTGAAGTTGACTACGCAGGCGACCAGGGTTCATTCTTGAGCTTTTTCTTAATTTTCGATTTTTTAGCACAACTCCTCAATAAATTTCTTTAAAAGCCCATTCTCTTTTTGAAAGTAAACTACATGCATTTAATCCACGATCGCAAGAAAACCAAGGGTGTTTTAAAAAATAACACATTGGTAAAATTAGTAAAAGCAGGCGCATTTGTTAAGATTTGAACTCCCAACCTTTCAATGACAAGTCTGAAGCCTTAACACAAGGCCATGGGTTAGATGAATACTTCCGTGACAGTTGATTTAGTATACACAAACATATTTCAATATGAATAAAAGTTAACACATCTGTCAAGGATTGAACTCTCAACCTTCTAAGGTCAAGTCTGACACACTACCTCAAGACCATTGGTCTGACAATATATTTTTCAACATTTGATGATTCAATTAAAGCAATCTTTAGCTTAAATTAAACAATGCTTGAATAAAAATGACTTTTAATGTCAAATTCAGGGCAGACGTTTTAATAAATTCACCATAATGACAACAAACAACAACCTACAGGCAGACTGGTGTTGGCAAAATAGACAAACAAATCTCAACCAATAGTATTTCTCTCTGCTTCAACAACGACTTTGTTCGTGTGAACGAACGATATGGGTTCTAGACACAGTCGCAGCTGGATCGTTCTCCGAGTCGTACCAGTCTCGCACCACCATCTCGCACCAGCAACGATTGAGCTAACATTTGTAGAAACGCACCCCTGAGCGGCGGTCATATTTTGTACCGGCATGCGGTACATCTAGTATTTTATAGGCTTGACACAGCATGGTACTTTGTTAGCATCATCAGAGTCCTTATACACATATCAAGAATCCTCAGAATGTAACAACACACAAGTGTTGTATCCAAGTGGAAGTATTCAAAACCTGTGTTGGATCGAATTATTATGTACATATATTATGTGGTGTCAGTTTTCTTAAAAAGTAGCAGCAATGAGGGTAATAGAAATGAAAATTTGAAAATGTAACAATTTTCTAAAGTACAATTTAATTTTTTATGTCATTGATATCTTGATGAAATAAATGCATATTATTATAAATCTAACTAAATATATTCCTTCCTTTTGGCTTTTTTTTTTGCAAAATATAAATATTAAAGCCTTTTAAAATAATAGGACTCATGATGTGATTGTGTTCCACAGTGTTCGACACCCCCTTGAGATCTGTTGACTGGAGGTGAGTATTTGTTCAGAGCTGATAGTTGTAAGTAATACGTTACTTGATGGGTGAGTACATAACACATTCATAAGCGGTTGTCACAAATTGCTCATTAAGCCTTCATAGCTGCTTCATTAGACATGACTTCACATTCCCTTCATAAATTTGGTATGGCGATACATAAGCGCAATGGCCTCAAACCTGCCTAGTCATGACCAGCCCTTCGGTCTACTTCTCTTCATATGAAGGTCTGGGATCTACTGAGTAACGATTGCTTGCTGGAGATGTTTAGATTCAAAACGACTGGATCAGCCCTTGACTGATAGCCTATTTAACTGTAAGTTAACCCTTTGTATGTCACCCCCCCCCCCCCCCCAAAAAAATGTATGAAAAAATTATTTTTTTGTCTTTTCCAGCTTTTTAAAGCTCCAATAACAAGAATCAATGATTTTTTTTCTCAATCGACCCCCCCATTTGTATTTTGTGAACCTCTACCAAACGGTTGAGATTTACCATAAGGGGTGCATTTTACGAAACACTGGAAACATATAGAAAAAATAGATATACAGCTATAAAACTTTGTATATATGCATATTTCTGCCTAACATCACATTACAAAGTGCTCTTTATTGCTTTTTCAGCAAAATTATCTACTTTTGTAATAGGCTCCTACATGGACGTCACTAGGATCCATAGTCAAGGGGGCTTAGCCCCCAGAGGGGTAATATGTAGATGCGCGCGCGGAGAGCGCGCGCCAAAATTTTTTAATAAATAAATTTTTATATTTTTATATTTTTATTAACAAAATTAGTCTAAATCAATTCATCAGACTGGTTTGTGAAGAGAGATGTTTGCAAATATCTCCATCAATGACTGTGGTGTAAATGAACTAGGCTCTTCTATATAGCTGCATTTATTTCAGTCTAATGCACTGAGCAAGATACAACAATGGTAACAACTAGCTTAGTTCAAATCCTAGGGACATCTGATGATACAGTCAAATATGAAAGTTTCTAAAACATTTATTCTGCAAAATGAGCATACAATTATAGCTACTACAATATTATGCTAGGCTATAGCAAATAAATATGTCCATCAATGCATGTAGGACAAACTAATATGGCATAGACTACAGGCTAATGTATATTTCATAGTTCAGTCTTTTGGAGAATATGTTGCCTAGAAATTTGCTGGATCAGACTATAGCCTACCAAACTTCAGATTTTTCCTGCTCAACTTGAAGCATAGTTCGTCATCAGTTACAACAAGAAAAAAATGCTCTCAGTGGATGCAGGCAGAGCTGGAGAATTTACTGAGAAATTTCACATGTACTTAAAGTAGACTTTCTCGTGGACCGTTTATCATAGCAATTAGTGACTAGTACCATTGGAAAGCTTGGAGCCTACTGAATCCGATGGTGTCCGGAGATCGCGTATCTGACGTTAACTCCGCGAGTAGCCTAATATAACCGCTAAGAATGGATGTAATTTACATACAATGAAAATAATCTGCCCAGCGTTAGGGGGGCTTGGGGGAAATTTAGGGAGGCTTGAGCCCCCCCCAAAATGGACCTAACAACGTCCATGGGCTCCTATTAAACACCATACTAATGGCGATCCCATTGAAATGCATTGGTACATGCCTCCAAGCCCAATAACCAAGGACAGGCTAGGCCAAAAACTGTGAAAAAATTTGCCATATAGGTCTTAAATATCTAAACATGCAAAAACCAAATGAGTATGTTTATCACTATGAAAATATGGATTTTTGGGGAGAGGAGACTCGCCCCCATTGAAAACCATTATAATATCGGATACATATAATATACCCTACACTCCCTTGAAATGCTTAAGTATACCATCTCAGGGTGTGGAGGGCATTTTTAGGACCTAGTGTACCCAACCATGGAGTTAAAAAAGGATCTATGAAGAAATTCTATGATTTTTTGATACTTGACATAACAGCCTATTAATTTCCATTCACTGAATTATGACCCTTTAAGGACATCTCAACCGTTTGGTAGAGCATATTTTCACAAAATTATTAAATACCCAAAACATGTGTGCTCTATGGACTGTTTTTAACAATATTAAACAGGAAAAAACTCCTATACTTGGAAAATATGGAAACATTTATAAGAAGTAAAATGGCTGAATTTATGAAATTCCGTGTTTTGAAATCATACAAGCTAAAATGGCATGGCTTTAAAATACATAGAGCTACCGAGCAAGTTTTTTGTATTTAATATATAGTATCCAAGTAGTATAGATGATTCCATGTGATTTAATTAAGGATGGTATGGTTTTTATCAAAATATGATGAGTTAAAAGTTGCGGTAACACTTTACTTGACGGGTGGGTACAATACACATTCATAGCAGCTTTCATAAAATGCTCACAAAGCCTTCATGACCGTTTCATAAGACATGACTCCACCTTCATACCCAACCCTTCATAAATGTGGAAGATAGAATGCCGATAACCTGTCAAAATAAAAGTCCAGTGGTCTCAAAGCAGCTCTGCCATTTATGTTTGTCACCTGATCATGTCACATCTGAATATGTCATGAATATCTTATGAAGTTTACTTCAAATGTCACTTTACTATACAGGTTGCAAAGTATTCATAATCATTCATCTGAGTTTACCACTGAGAGGTAAACTAGGGCTGACCAGTATTTGTTGACCCTGATGTATCTGATATTACATATTCAGGTAACAGATTTTTAAAAAATAATAATAATAAATAAATAAATAATTATGCTTGCTCCTGTCCAATGGTCTCAAAGAAGCATTGAAGTCTTTGATTTAAACCTGTTACCTGATCAAGTCAAATCAGAGTAATGGACAAATATAGTATCAGATCATGAGCAAGCATCTCATTTAGATGTTTCATAAAAAAATATCTCACCTTGGGGTAATTATAATATTTTTTTATACCTCTCAGTGTTAAACTCAGATAAGTGATTATGAAAACTATAGTAAAGTGACATTTAAAGTTGACTTCTTAAGATAATCATGAAATATTCAGATGTGACATGATCAGGTGACAAACATAAATGGCAGTGCTGCTTTGAGACAACTGGACTTTTATTTTGATAGGTTATCGGCATACTATCTTCCACATTTATGAAGGGTTGGGTATGAAGGTGGAGTCATGTCTTATGAAACAATCATGAATTCTTTGTGAACATTTTATGAAAGCTGCTATGAATGTGTTATGTACTCACCCGTCAAGTAAAGTGTTACCAAAGTTGCTCTACCAAACGGTTGAGCAAACCTATAAAGGGTTATTCTCACACTGCATAAAATTGATTTGGCTGATAGGCTTGGGCACCAGCAAAAAGGTCAATGTCTGGAATCCCAGACCCTTGTTCGAAGAGAACAACAAAAGCTAATACTTATACAGTGCTTTTCAAGGTACCTTAAGTGCTTTACAGTGGAAGGGGGACCTCACTAACCACCACCAATGTGTAGCACCTGGGCAGCAGTATCAGTCATCTTGTGTTTGTGCTTTGTGTAGGCCTACTCTTTCTAGCGGGAGAGTTCCATATTGCTCTATGAATGCCTGCGTGAATGTAATGGGTGAGCGACTCATTGTGCTGATGCATCTTATTAACGTTTCTTTGCCTGCCTTTAGATCTTTCATGGCAGATCACCCAAATCCCGGCACAACAGCCTTTGGCACGGAGCTCAGAAGTCCTGTCCTGCTGTTCCACCCGTTACAATCTGACAAAGCCCCTTATATCTTACTTGATTAACCATCACCACATATATTACATGCTATTGAAGGAGAAGTTCGGTTTTAGCACTTTTAGCCCCTTTTCTGGGATGTTTAGGATGAAATAGAACAATCAACACCCAAATTTTGAAGCTTGTTCCTGCGTCATCTATTTGGCTCATTTAGAATCCCCCGTCTGCTTCAGAATTGCTTGCTTTTTGCATGTCTGGTATGTACTCATCCATCAAGTAATGAATACATTTGGTGCGAATGTTGCTTTTTTATTTGGGAACTGTAAAGGGTAAATGTCATTGTCAATTGGGAACAAGTGACATATAAAATTCAACAAGCCTATTTATTTATTATACTTTTGTTTAAGTATGCTGCAATGTATATTTAGTATGTTTCCACTCTAATAGCAAAATGAAAGAAAAAAAAGATGACTTGCGGAGATTTCAAACCAGCACACCTGATGTTAAACAACTCCGTATCCTGGTCCATGGTCCAGTGGGAGCAGGGAAGTCTAGCTTCATCAACTCCATAGACTCCATCTTCATGGAGCGCATGACTCATGTAGCCGCTGCAGAAGCAGTAGGTGCTGGCCACAGCTTCACCACAGCAGTGAGTCAGCTTTGTCTGTTTGTGTCACTTCATGAGATTTAGTCTAAAATTCCTCAGTCTGTGAAGCTCCTGCAGCTGCTACAGATTGCGGCTTCACAAGTATAGTAAGTCTTACAGCTTTCACAGCTTTAGTAGGAGAATAACATCAGGACCAACTACAAATTCCTGTGTACATAACTATCTGTATGTGTGTATTACAGTGTTGGCGCTCACAAAATTAGTGTGTTTAAAACTCATCTGTGTGTGTGTGTGTGTGTGTGTGTGTGTGTGTGTTTTCTCTCTTAGTTCAGAACCTACTGCATTACAGATCAATGTGGATCCTCACTGCCCTTTGCCCTCTGTGATACCATGGGTCTGGAGGATGGACATTGTGAAGGCATTGTGAATGACATCATCAATGTCTTAAAGGGCCACATCAGAGATGGCTATGAGGTAAAGGGGTCACTCCACTCACACCAACATTCTTCCTTTATCTGTGTAATGGTCTTTTACCATTTTTAAGTCCATTAAATCCATGTGACTGACCATCCTTGCCTTCATGGCTCCAAAAGAAGGGAATGTCCACAAAGTTGGATACGCGTTAAGCTGTGAGTAGAGCATTTATTTTACAATTAAACATAAAAGAAAAGTCAAAATAAAGCAAGCAAACACAGGCCCATGAGGGCAGGAGACAGACGTAAAAAAAAGCTGTTGCCTCCAATCAGCCACACCTGCCATGGCTCTGCCCAAGTAGATATCTGGGGTGCGTTTCTACAAATGTTAGCTCAATCGTTGCTAAATGATGGTGGTGTGAGACTGGTACGACACAGAAAACGATCCAGCTGCGACTGTGTCTAGAACACTTCGCTCCTCCATCGCATTTGCCCATATCGTTCGTTCATGCGAACAAAGTCGTTGTTGAAGCAGAGAGAAATACTATTGGTTGAGATTTGTTTGTCAATTTTGCCAACACCAGTCTGCCTGGAGCTTCTTGTTTGTTGTCATTATGGTGAATTTATTAAAACGTCTGCCCTGAATTTGACATTAGTCATTTTCATCCAAGCATTGTTTAATTTAAGCTAAAGATTGCTTTTATCGAAATATGAATGCTTGTCTAACTTCATCAAATGTCCCAGGTTGATTTGTCTTGTCAATAGTCTCGTGGTAGCGCTTCAGACTTGTCTTGGCAAGGTTGAGAGTTCAATTCTTGACGGATGCAGTAGCTTATTCTGAATATTGTTTGTCTAATTAGACTTATATACGGTGGCCCGGAAGTGCAACAGACATTAACAAGTTTGAAAACATAATTACATTTGCATTATACACTTACATCTTTAAAAAACTAATTCCTATTTCATAAAACACATTAACAAATGAAAAAAGAGCTTTTACATATTACAACGCACATTAACAAGTTCCAAAACAAAATTACATTTGCATCACACACTTACATCTTTAAAAAAAACTAATTACTATTTCATAAAACACATTAACAAATGTAAAAAAAAAAAATAATAATAAAATAAAAAAAACACAAATCTACAATACACAAAACATTGTTTTCAATGATCTGGCAAAACACCATTTATACAAAACACATTAACAAGTTTGGAAACAAAATTACATTAAGAATACATCTTAAAGACATGAAAAAAAAAACAAATTACCATTTCATTAAACACATTTGCAAATGTGAAAGCAAATTAACAAAACACAAAAGCAAACTGCGAGACATATTTACATTTCACCAAACACAAACGCAAACTCCAAAAACACATTGCATTAACTAAATTTCTTCCGGAAATAGATCGACCTAAAGGCGGAAGCAGGAAGTGGCGACACAGAAAGGGGTTCCAGTTAGGTGGGAGCCAGCGGGAGCTGAGCTTCCACAGAGAGAGGTCTGGCTCCCATGAAAGCAGCAAACTCAAACATCTCTGACAATACAATAGTATATAATATTTTCCTGACAAATAAATTTATCATAAGTGGGGATCAACCCGAGCTATGGGAGGTGGAACCTTTTTATGGAGTTGCGAGCGTAACTGTTGGGGTTCGCCTCTGACGCGAAAGGATCTAATGATGGTATATTATATTGCCTAGTTTGTGGGCCTTGCCCCTGTTTATTTTCAGTTTGATCAGTGTTTTGTTTGTTTAGTTTGTTTGTTAATTTGTTATGTTATGCACCCCGCCGGTGGCCTAATATAAAATAAAAGAAAGACGTCTGCATTATTCCGTTTCCATGCCTTGAGTCTACCACCCACCGGACACACACTGTTACAATGCCACTGAAAATGTGGCCACTTGCAATGTCGACCTGCTCTCACCGACTCGTTTCGGTTTTAGCCTACTTCAATAAAGCCCAAACATAGGCCTACTGTAGCTCCAGATAGTAAGATAATGCGCGGTTCTCCGTAGGTCAACCTCTCTCCTAGATATTGCTTTAACCAGGCTATTCCGATCATGCTACACATGATGTAAACTTTATTGAGGATTTCGTGCAAGTAGCATATTCACCGAAATTAATAAGTGCCAGTTCACCGTTGTGCATAACATTCAGCCAGAGGTCCGGGAGAGAGAGAGAGAGAGATAGAGAGACATTGTCAACTTGTCACATTGTAAGGTCAGTGCTTCCCATTACATTCAATAGTCCACAAAGCCTTTACTGAACTCCTGCGCCGTTGCGCAGACTGGAGAACGTCAAAAAAAAAATAAAAAAAAATAATAATAATAATTCATGGGCTCCCACGAAGATGGAATCATAACTCGAACACTGAGGAGGGTCGTTCAACTGGCTACTGGACACACATAGAGACACTGTTCAATAACCATAGTTTACACTTTGCAGTCAATCCATGGTTTTTTGCCATTTGTCCAAATTGCTTTAAGAAATGCACTTACTGTTTTGAAAAAAGTAAGGATGATTTGAAAATTGGGTAACACTTTACGGTAAGGGTACATGAATTATCATGAATTCATGCATGAAGTCATTCATGATTCATGCATTACTTCATCTCTGAATGTCTAATGAGTTATCAGGAATTATCATGAATTCATTGTTTGTCATTAATGACCTCCTGCTGAAATAGCACATGATCTTAAGCATTAGTTACTCTGGGTACATCATCATGAGTCATGATTAATTAGCATGAGTCATAATTAATTAGCATGATCATGATGAATTCATCATGGTTGTGCCCCCTCAACTAAAGTGTTGACATGGTTAAATTGGTAAAATTTAGTTGACGTATGGGATAGATAAAAATCAATGCAAAGGGGGACATGGACCAACACCCCGTCATTTCTCTCTCTCTAGTTTAATCCTACCAGACCATGTTCAGAAGATGATCCTCATTATAACCCCAATCCTGAGCTGAAGGACAGAATCCACTGCTTAGTGAGTGTGATCCCAGCTGTTTGGATAACATCTCCATGATGGATGATGCTGTGATTGACAAAATGAAGGATGTCAGGAGAAGAGCTGCAAATTTGAGTGAGTTATAATGAATTATTATGAATAAAAATAGAGCCTTTCTGAAAGGACCAACGTAACACAATTATACATTTATACATAGATATTACAGCATTCTCACCATGTGTGTGTGTGTGTGTGTGTGTGTGTGTGTGTGTGTGTGTGTGTGTGTATGTGTGTGTGTGTGTGTGTGTTTGTCTAATAGGGATTCCTCAAGTGGCAGTCCTGACTAAAGTGTATGACACATGTCCAGATGTGGCTAAAGACATCAAACTAGTATACAGGAGCAAGAAGATCAAAGACCAGGTGACCATGTAATACAATAACTAGTCAGTGCTCATACAGTACATGTGTTTGATGATGATGACAAAAGTGGATCAAGCATGTCCAGATGTGGCTAAAGACATCAAACTAGTATACAGGAGTAAGAGGATCAAAGAAAAGGTGCCTATATGCAATACAATAACTAGTCAGTGCTCATACATGTGTTCAATGATGATCAAGTATCAGTGTGTGTGTGTGTGTGTGTGTGTGTGTGTGTGTGTGTGTGTGTGTGTGTGTGTGTGTGTGTTTAGATGCAGGAGTGCAGTAGCACATTGGGGATTCCCATGAACTGCATCTTCCCAGTGAAGAACCATGAAGAGATCCATCTGAATAATGATGTGGATGTGCTGCTGCTGTCTGCACTGACCACCATCCTCAACTTTGCCAACGACCACGTGGCAGTGATGTCACTCCACCTCCCCTTTGTCACCTCTGCCAATGATATAGAAGCAGAGACGGCATCTTGTCCTGTTGGGGATATCAAAGATCATGTGTCAGAGACGGACTTGA
The DNA here is from genome assembly GCA_027497455.2 of Sardinella longiceps. NCBI lineage: Eukaryota > Metazoa > Chordata > Actinopteri > Clupeiformes > Clupeidae > Sardinella > Sardinella longiceps. Next base: position 46,118 of record JAODXP020008668.1, read on the forward strand.
TTCCTCTTCCTATTGACCACACTGAAGACTATGTGCCGCAGATTCCTCTTTATGGTAACTACATGACCATACAGTGAGCTTAAAGGAGAAAGCCTGTGTGATTCTGTCTTAAAATATGTTAAATTATGATTGGAGCACAGACTTGTCGCAAATAGTTCACTTGCACCCGACCCCTCCTCTCGGGGATACGGCTAGTTAACCAGTTGACTAAGAGTGACCAATTAACCAATTGACTAAGAGTGTTGGAGTGAACCGGTATGTCATAGTCTGAGCTGAATACTGTAGCTCACCTCCATAATTTCCACCATTGACGAAACTCGAAGTTACTCCAAACTTCATTGCTGACAAAATAATTGATTGGCTGATGAGAAGAGATGCTCATGACATCATGTGTTTGTGTCCTTAGTGCTTGACAAAGCCTGGAGGACTCTAGAGTGGAGGTGAGTTTTTTTTTTTTTTTACTCAATTGTATCTTATCCCACATGAATCAGCCTGTATGTTTCATGTGGCAGAATGCTATATGACCAAATAGTCAACCAGAATAAAGAACCAGACATTTTGATGCAACACAGACTGAAGTAGAAAAGCGAGCACACAGCTCAAATGAATTGAGCAACAATAGATTTCACTGATAGTTAGCTAATATGCCTCATTTAGTTAGTGTTAGCTGTCAGGTTGCAATTCAGGCTATGTTGTATTTTTTCTGTTATTTTTACGTACCATCAACACTGGGGGACTTGGAACACCAAGCTGGGCTGATTTGGGATAAAAAGCAAACAACTTCGACAAAGTACACAATGAATAAGGAACTGTGCAGCCTCCACATATTATTTGTTAATTTATGAATGTGTCATACTGTACCTTTGTTTTAGGTGTAAATGGAGTGTATTTAGTATGTTTCCACTTTTTCTCAATAAATAGCAAAAGGAACCTTATGAAAGACAATTTCAGAAGATTTAAGATGAGCAGTCCAGTTATAAAGTGTCTCCGTATCCTTGTCCATGGTCCAACTGGAGCAGGGATGTCCAGTTTCATCAACTCCATAGACTCCATCTTCCAGGAGCGCATGAGCACTATAGCCCTAGCAGAGGCGGGGGAAGGCAAAATGTTTACCCTAGACGTGAGTCTTTACCATCTGTGTCTGAAGATATGAGACCTGTAAGGGTCATTCCGTGTGAAATTCCAAGTAATTTTAAGCATTTTGGTGAAGCCTTTGTCCAATTTCCAACATAACTGGCTCTTTTAGTATTTCACACACAATGATGAAACCATGTGCATAGAAACACATTTTCCTGTAGAGTTCAAATATCTACACAGATCAGATGTATCTTGTGCAGTTTCACCTCTCCAGAGCTCTGAAGATGGCTGTAAATTCTATGTATGATTGATTTCACACCACCACTTTTCAGGGCTTCTTGTTCAAAAAGGAAGTGAGACAAATTTATCAGTTATTTTTTGAGGTCCTGTTCATGCATTAACTTTTGTTGATAATGTTATCATACTGTCAGAGCATTTTTTCAAAGATGGGTCCAATTTTGGAAAAGGCTGTTTTCATCCTCTTATTTTATCACGTGGACATTTTGCAAGATTTTTTTTTAAATTTTGCCATGAATCATTCAGTATCTGAGGAACATCTGTCCAAAATTTGGTGTCTCGTTATTGTGATATAATTTTTTGAAAATATTGTCAGTAACTCCACTGATTTACATTGACTACCATTGTATTAAAAGTGCACCGCACACGGCGCAATGTGGTACTGCAGATAAGTAATTAAAGGAGAAATCCAGCATAAAGCCAATAGGCCCATTGTTCCAGTAACCTGAATGCTGTCTCAGAAAAAGAACCTAAAAATTCATGCCGCATAGACCAAATAACAAAGTAATGCTGAGTGAATGGGGCAGAATGAAATAAAAATCATATCACAATAACGAGACTCAGCAACAACACCAAATTTTGGACAGGTGTTCCTCAGATACTGAATGACTCGTTTGTTTGAAAAATCATTGAAATGTTCGTTTGTTTGAAAAATCATACCTATTTTTTAAAAAATGCTCTGACAGTATGATAACAATATCAACAAAAGTTAATGCACAAACAGGACTGCAAAATCCATATGTGACAAGGAAAAATACTGTGATAAATTTGTCACACTTAGGTTCTGTACAAGAAGCCCTGAAAGGTGGAGGTGTCCAAACACGTATAGAATTTAAAGCCATTTTCAAAGCTTTGGAGGGGAAAAATAAAACCAGATACATCTGATCTGAGCTGATTTGTGAATTCTACAGGAAAATGCGTTTCTATTCACATGGTCTCACTATTGTGTGTGAAATACTGAAAGAGCCAGCAATGTTGGAAGTTGAATAAAAGGCTTGTTCACCAAAATGCTTAAAATTACTTGAAATTTCAAATGGCTGTACTTTTGCAACCATTAATGATACAGACTTACTATTTCAGATTCAAGCATAGGTTGAGTATACAAACAACTGTAATTTTTTCAGATTTTTCAGAGAGGGTGACCGGTCCGTCACTGGTTGATTTCACATGGAATGACCCTGTAAAATACTCTTTTGGATGTCCCCTGTCTGTAACAGTCCTGTTGAAAGCATACAGTAGACCTACATGATTTTGTCCTGAGAGTAGTGAGGACCATATATGTAATTAATAAGGTTCAGTGAACTGTACACTGTATCTATATAGACTGAGGTTACAGTGTTACTGCTCACAATGCCAGAAGTGCATTGGGAACTAATTAGACGACTACATTGCATGATTGTGTAATGGCATTCATTTTTTGTCTCCATTTATAAGAGTTGGCTTGCTCTCTGTTTGTGTGTGTGTGTGTGTGTGTGTGTGTGTGTGTGTGTGTGTGTGTGTGTGTGTGTGTGTGTGTATATTTCTCTTAGGTCCAAAGCCACTATATTAAAGATGGGAGTTATGGATCCCATCTTCCCTTTGCATTTTGTGACGTCATGGGGCTGCAGAATGGACATAATGAAGGAATGCAACCAGATGACATCATCAGTGTCTTAAAGGGCCACATCAGAGATGGCTATGTGGTAAAGACAGACAATTACACTGTAATACTCTACTGTGACACTGTTGTGCGTAGTTTACTTAAATCATTTCTCTCTCATTTCTCTCTCTCTAGTTTTATCCTACCAGACCATGTTCAGAAGATGATACTCACTATAACAGAAATCCTGAGCTGGGTGACAGAATCCACTGCTTAGTGAGTGTGATCCCAGCCAATATGATCTCCTTGATGGATCCTTTTGATGCTCTTATCAACAAGATGAAGGAAGTCAGGAGAAGAGCTGGAACATTGAGTGAGTTATAATAAATTATTTTAAATAAAAAATAGAGCCTTTTTGAAAGGAACACAATTATACATAGATATTACAACATACTGTGTGTGTGTGTGTGTGTGTGTGTGTGTGTGTGTGTGTGTGTGTGTGTGTGTGTGATAGTGATTCCCCAAGTGGCAGTCCTGACAAAAGTGGATCAAGCATGTCCAGATGTGGCTAAAGACATCAAACTAGTATACAGGAGTAAGAGGATCAAAGAAAAGGTGCCTATATGCAATACAATAACTAGTCAGTGCTCATACATGTGTTCAATGATGATCAAGTATCAGTGTGTGTGTGTGTGTGTGTGTGTGTGTGTGTGTGTGTGTGTGTGTGTGTGTGTGTGTGTGTGGTGTTTAGATGCAGGAATGCAGTAACTGTCTGGAAATTCCCATGAACTGCATCTTCCCAGTGAAGTGCTACCATGAGGAGATCCAGCTGAATGATGATGTGGACGTTCTGCTGCTGTCTGCATTGAGAGTCATTCTGAACTCTGCTGTTGATCATGTAAACATGATGTCAGTATTTAATGCTGGCCTCACTAAAGGTCAAATAGCAGACACTGCAACCCATCCTGTCGGTGATGCCAAAGATAGCGAGGAAGACATGAAGCCACCCTCTGTTGATCACACTGATGACCATGTGGAACAGATGACCTCTCCTGTTAACCACACCAATGACTTTCCAACACTGATGCTACCTACTAATATGACAAGTAACTGCTTTGTAATAACCTGCAACCATCAGCTCACACACACACACACACATATGTGTGAGGTTTTTAACTTTCCAAAATGAACGTTGTTGAGAGATACTCCATTACTACTTTGATATTATTGATAGTCCTGGAGGTAAAGGTTATCCGCTTTACCATTTCGTATTCAGAGTGCAGTGCAAACACTCATCTGAAGTGTCTCAAGCATGGCCGTAGCTACAATAGAGGACACCGAGGTCCGGACCTCGGTAATTTTTTCGAGTCGAAAATAAGTTAAATATTCTTCAGACGCGCCAATTAATTACTCCTTTTGCGCGCGTTAGTGCCGCAAAACATATCTCCGGTTTTGCATCATTGTCTTTCGGAAGCTTTATATGGGCATGATACCTCTTACAATCGATATATTTGGTATTGAATTAAACTAGACAACCAGATCTATCCATTGGTATCATTGGTAACATACTTGCTATAGAATTAGAGGGTTTAAGTTCAGTGTAAAGATTGCCTATATTTAGGCAAGGTATGTCTTTATCTAGTGTTAAAGGCTGAACTTGCTAAATCATCACACATTATAATATAAACCTATAATTTGCGGAGATACGTTTTCAAGTTTTCAATCTCATTGAAACCTGTGAAATGAACACAATTTTTAAAACTGTAATCTGTGGTGGGAGCACATTATTGATGACTAAATGATTGGAGCACTTAAATCACATCCACTGGACACAACTCATTCACTGAAGTAAAATCTATTTTTCTCCAACACAATCAGTGGCTGGTTACACTATTGTCACAAAATCATAAATAGCCTAAAGAATTCTGTGCTAAAAAGATACAGCTGCATATTCAGCATTGCTCAGTTATGTAGCCTATTGGGAAGGAAGGAGGAGCTGTGTCTCATTGATTTTCAGTGGATGTAATTTCTGTGTTTCCATCAGAAAAAAGTCTATCATGATGTGCTCCCACCATTGCATTTTTAAGAATTGTGTTAATTTCACATATTGCTGTGAGATCACTTTGAAGTTTTCTATCACCCAATTTCAGAAATGGATCACCCTCATTTTAGGTGGTGCTGAAGTCTCACACAACTGGTGGGAGAATGCAAAGGGAGAAGGGGTTTGGAGTGTCTCAGACCTTTCCCTTTACTGTGGCAGCTATGTATATAATAGTGTATCTAATACAATAAGTGAGTTTAGCAAAGTCAGTATGAGCAGGGGAAGTTCAAAGATTAGTTCAAACACTATTTCAGTAGATGTCTTATGTTGAAATATTTTCTAGGACCTCAGTAATTTAAAAATGCTGGCTATGGCCATGGTCTCAAGGGAGTGTTTTGTAGGGAGAAATACTGTCTGACCTTTATTGGTGCGTTATAGATTGTGCAGAGGTTTACAATCTCTCCTCTAGATTGGCATTTACTGTAACTTTAATCCCTGCTCCACCTACACTCTGTCTGTAAATCAATCTGACCGCTGATATGATGGTGATCCAGGTAATGATGGCAGGTAATAGAGGGACTGTTTAGCAATACATACAGTTCACATTTTCAATCCAATTTCATTGTGTATTTACAATTTCTTTTCAGGAGAGCACAAAAGCAGAGAATTGGAATCCTATACAGATCAAGAGGAGAGAGTCAAGAAGCTAGAGGAGCAAATCAAACAACAGGAAGAGAAGAGCAGGCTGACAGAGGACCTCAATGAAGACCTCAAGGCCACAATCAGTGAGCTGAGGGAGAGAATCAGACAACTTCAGGAGTCCGATAAATATCAGGAAGAGAAAATCAGACAACAAGGTGAAGAAATCAAACATTTTAAGAGGAGCAATGAGAACCAGGATGAGAGAGTCAGAGAACAGGAGGTAAAAAGCAGACAGCTGGAGGAGAACGACAAAGATCAGGAAGAGAATTTCAGACAACATGATGAAAAAATCAGACAACTTAAGAACAATGTTGAAGACCAAGAGGAACGTCTCAGAAAACAAGAGGAGAAAAGCAGACAACTTGAGAAGACCACTGAAGACCAGGGAAAGAGAGTCAGAAAACAGGAGGAAAAAAGCAGAAAACTTAAGAAGAGGACTGAAGACCAGGAGGAGAGAGTCAGTAAACAAGAGGAGAAAATCAGAGAGCTGGAGGAGAACAAGGCCACAGTCAGTGCACTGAAGAAGAAATATGATGAGCTAGTGAGGGAAAAAGAAGCACATCTGACTGGTAAGAATGGAGTATTGGTACAGCTCTCTCATGTCAGGTATCAAGGTTGTCAACTTGTACAATGTTTATGTTTTACTGCATTTGAATATGTTACAATGCCTTATTACAGGCAATATTATAATAAAATATTGGGAGGAATGAAATTAAAAATGGAAAAAACAGGAAACAAACAAACAACAAATGCAAGTCCATATCATCTGAACTGAGTCCAATGATGTGGGACAAGGGAGGTAAACTGAGCGGCGATTCGCCAGTGTACCAGTTACCTAGCAACATGACTAATGACTCTAGACGTGGCTTAGTGGTAATAACAAATTGATTGGCTCAGCGGGTACGTCTAGCCATCAGCCAAAGGGAATCGTTGTATTTAGTCATTGGCGGTGTATCCAAATATGTGTACATTCAAATAATAAAAAATGCATACAAATTTCTTACATATTGTGCTACTGTTTATTATTTAATGACATTGTAGAGTGACAAATGATTACTTCTTTCAGGTTATTATACAATTCAGTGTTATTACATAATGCATTGAATTAATTGATATAAGGTTGCATTTTGCTTGTTGTGAGACTAAAACATACAGTGAAATATTCTTTTCATACCTTTGTCCCGTCTTACTTAACTTAACCGTATACTTGCCTGTTTAGCCTATGTAGAGGGTGATGTACCTGTCTACCATGATTATGTCTCTGGTCTCCACTGCCTTAATTAGCCCACTTCACTCTCTTTCCTCCTGTAGGCCAACACTTCATAGACAGACACCGCCGTGAGCTGATTAAGCGCGTGAACATGGTGGAGCCTGTGCTGGACCTATTGCTGGAATACGGGGTGCTTAACGAGGCGGCGTATGATGATGTGCGCTCTGGCAGCACCAGGCAGGAGCAGATGAGGAAACTGCTGGACCATGGCAACATCCGCCACACCCTGAGGGGCAAAGACCTGCTGTATAAGGCTCTGAAGAAGACAGAGTCTTTCATGATGAACGGACTCAAGTAGTGGACAAATGCTAATAACAAAGGTGACAAACTATACACTAATGACAAACCGTACATTACTGCATCCATGCCCAACACGCTATCCTGTTTTACTATTTTACAACATTATGTATGTTGTGCATTATTTCTTATTCTCATTTCAATGATTTTATACTTGTATGTGTACTGTAATAATTCTACTTTTCATAATGGACAGCTGCGTTGTCCCAAAAAAATGGCAAGCTACTGTAACCTATAATGCTTGGTACCATTAGTTCACTCTCGAACGTGCAGCAATCCCAGTCCTTGGTGTTACTGTTTATGTGCAGTACAGGACTGGACCGTGTGGAAAGACCTATGTTAAAACTTTGTTGACCTCAAATTTGAAAATTTGAAAATGAATAAATATCCCATACAATTAAGTAGCCTAAATTATAGTTGCAATAACATATACAGGACTATTCTCTAACAAATATGTTGCCTGTGAGATTTGAAAATTATTGCATTAATTTTTATTTACACTTTACACAATATCAAAACTTTTTTAAATTATTATATACATATATTATATGCATACAGTTGCCTTCCTATGTGCCTCCACTCGATCATCCCCCACTACGACTAGCATTTCGGCCAGACATCTGCCATTGTTTGCATCAATCAATTCCATAAATAAAGGATTGGGAGTTTGAGAGATTATTTTGGGTTTCTGCTGCTGTAGGGTAACTTTATGACCAAGCTGGCACACAATTTTAGTGATTGGGTGAAATCAGATTTAATAATTTTAAACTTATACAGTTTTCATCTCCAGCTTGCAATCGTTCATCAATGAATGCAATCCCAAACCCTTGTACGAAGCTAAAGCCAGGCTTGCAGTGAAAGTGTCAGCTCATCTGCATATAGTCACTAATACTATTAATGCTGCTGCTACTACTACTACTACTAATACATGCTTAACATAAAACATGTCTTGAGTCTTTGTGTCGCCGTCTGTCATTCCTCATGATGCCCATGTTCCTCACTGTTGTCCTCAAAGTCTATGTGTGGGCCATGTCTGTCATGTCGCTCATTACTACAATCAGAGTCCATGTGATGGCCATGTCTGATTCTTCTCATATTGGTGCGATCCCCATGTACCCCACTGCTGTCCAGTGCCCATATTTACTACTCTTCAGATTGACAGGATGTGATGTGATGTGATTTCCCTCAAAAATAAACACCTTTTAAACCAACTCAAAAGTTTAGTCATCTCAAATGTTTTGAGTGTTATCTCACTCCCATTTGCCTTTGCAATTCACTGAGGTCATCAAAAGGCAAATTATAGAGTCACAGCTAAAACAAGTGTTTAGATGTAGATGACGACAGATTGGCTTTTGACCACAGAGTATTGACTCTTTGGGAAGGGGGGGGGTCTCTCTGCATTTTAGCCAGGGGGTATACACATTGTACACACAGACACACAAGTAGTTGGGGGCTGTGAGCTTCAGGCTCCATACTGTAATGGTTAAAGTATCAGTCTATAGTCAATCAATTCAGACAGCAGCAGTACATCATGATTCAGATCAATCTCTTCACTGTAGTTCTTCACTGGGAAGATGCAGTTCTCCAGTCTGTTACTGCATTCCTCCATCTACACACACACACACACACACACACATATGCACGTCATGTGGTGAAAACAAAGTCAACACACAACAATAGGGTTAGTTTTTGATGATCACCTTGCTCCTGTAGATGAGTTTGATGTCCTTCGCAACCTCTGGACATATGTCATCCACTTTAGTCAGGATCACCACTTGAGGAGTCCCTGCAGCATCACACACACACACACACACACACACACACAGACACACATTACGATGATGATTGATGATGCATGAAATATACTGTATAAATATCATATATTGGATCCAAGGGCACAAGGTGTTTGTGCATCAAAATCTGTTGATAAAAATATGTACAGTAGACTTTGAGGGAGCGTTCACACTGAGAAAGATAACTAGAACCACTGAATGTCGTACTGTACCCCGTGTTGGTTTGTGTTACAATAAAACATTTTAATCACTTAAAAATAAACAGTATAACGACTGAAGAAATGACCGGTTATTACTTATAGCCAGCTCTGGCTCTGACCCTCTTCATCTTGTCAATGACCTCATCGTCCATCATGGAGATGTTATTGGCTGAGATGACACTGACTAGACAATGGATCTTATCTCTCAGGCTAGGATGTCTGCTGTAATTAGGGTCACGTTCACACTGACAGAAAAAAATTAGTTATTTTCTTTGTGAAGCTGCGCTCAGTTGCCGTAGCTACGAGTGCCGCAGTGGACATGCGTTCCTGGAAGATGCTGTCGATCGAGTTGACAAAACTGGACTTTCCTGCTCCTATTGGACCATGGACCAGGATACGCAGATACGGCACATCTGGAGTGCTGATCTGAAGTCTCCTCAATTTGTCCCTCATACGTTTACGTTTGCTATTTGTTGACAAAATATCAATGGACTGTTTTGGTAACACTTTGCGGTAAGGGTACATGAATTATCATGAATTGATGCATGATTCATTTGTGATTCATGCATTACTTCATCTCTGAATATCTAATGACTCATCAGGTATTAGCATTAATTCATTGTTTATCATTAATGACCTCCAGCTGAAATAGCAGATGATCTTAAGCATTAATTACTCTGGGTACATCATCATGAGTCATGACTAATTACACATGATCATGATGTTTTTGTTCGAAAGAATTTGATATATTTTGATATAATAAAAGTACTTATTTAGCCTACTTTGGCCTAGTTCCTCATATCTCCCATACGTCAACTAAATTTTACCAATTTAACCATGTCAACACTTTAGTTGAGGGGGCACAAATATGATAAATTCATCATGATCATGCTAATTAATCATGACTCATGCTAATTAATCATGACTCATGATGATGTACCCAGAGTAACTAATACTTAAGATCATGTGCTATTTCAGCAGGAGGTCATTAATGACAAACAATGTATTCATGTTAATTCCTGATAACTCATTAGACTTTCAGAGATTAAGTAATGCATGAATCATGAATTTATCATGAATGATTTCATGCATGAATTCGTGATAATTCATGTACCCTTACCGTAAAGTGTTACCAAAGTTTTCTAGCTAGAACTAGCCCATTTATGGTTAAAAGTCATCAGCCTATATCAGATAACTAGCCATACCAGTCTGGTATGAAACGTTCTTAATTTACTAATTTATGCATGGAGCTGATTTGACTAAAAGGACACAGTCAAAACCCGCATGCATAAGAAATATGAAATGTACTTCCAAAAGAAAAATAAAAAAAAATGTAAAAAGTAAAACAAAATTAAAGCTGTAGAAATGTTCATGAAACCAAATCAGACTGACCTTCACTCTAGTGTTCTCCAGGCCTCATCTAGCACTGTGAAACATACAGAGACAAGTGTCAAAGCACAAACTAAAGAGCTCAATCAGTCATCAAAGGGAATATCAATCAATCAATCAATCAATCAATCAATCAATTTACCAGTCACTTATTCAAACAAATGATATTTTATCATCATATATCATATTTTATAGTTATTATAAATAATAATAATATATCTATATTTTTCTTGATGGTTGAATTTGTCTGGTTATAGTTTCATACGGCCCCTAGGGGGCACAAGTGTCCCATATAGACTGTGAGCTCATACACAGAGAAGGTTTGTTCTTGTGGGGGTGTCCAGTCTGAAGAGGAGGTTGAGGAGGACCATATGGGACTGTGCCCCGACTGCCATGGAAGTCAATGTCTGAAGCAGAGCCTTCACTCCTGGGATCACCCTACACAGACCAGACAGACCAGATTCATTGACAAAAGTTAGTTTTAATTTGGCAAAGGTGAATGCATCACTCATAGACCAATAGTGTCAGTCGGGGCTGTAGAATAAGGCTCACTTTTTCACCATTTTCTTGGTGAAGTTATCCAATTTAGGTCATACCGATTTTCCTGTGTTCCTTCTGTTGGAGTCAATGGGAAACATTGTCCTTGACCTGAAGGAATCAGATAGATTTAATGTGTAGTTGTACATACAAACAATATGTGTGAAATTAGTGCTGCCTCTAGCAGCCTCTAGCATTTCACGGTCATCCAGTTTGCAGAGTCTGTAGTGTTGGATCCATGAAATTGAAATTGAAACTGAAAGTAGATAAGCCTAACCGAAATCGCATTTATGATCACCTCTGGTTCGTACTCTTTGGTTTGCAAATAAGTTTACAGTGATTGTTGAGAATGTGGAATTTTGTATTTTTTTCTAATATTCCAGTGACTGTAAGTGGTGCCCCGAGATAGAAAACCTGCCTGCAGTCCTACCTGATGTCCCTATAAAGATTAACCTTAGGTATAGCCTGTAAAAAAAAGCACTTGTTAGCTGCCTTATTGGTTAGTCACACAGTGATGCAACTGAAGGCTTATTTATTCTGGATATTTAAAACACAACAGTAAACTGTGTTTCTTCTTACCTGAGTAGAGCATTCCCTGCACACTGCTGTCTATTGTCCTCACGACAATGTAAACACCATCACAAAATGTCAGTAATGTTACACGGCTTCCGGACTCACAGCTGTGCAACTGAACTTTGTGCCCTAGCACTGCTGATGCTAACTGGTAGCGTGTTAACAACCAATCAGATACTTTATTTATTTATTTATTTTCTCGCTAGCAAAGCCAATCAGACGCTGTGACATGTTTTAGTGTTACTGTCTTTTTCACTTCTCTTTCCGCCTCTCTCTCTCTATCTCTCTCTCTCTATCTCTCTCTCTCTCTCTCTCTCTCTCTCTCTCTCTCTCTCTCTCTCTCTCTCTCTCTCCACCTTTGTTTGCCTCTCATAGTGGAGATCCACTCATGAGCCAGGGCGAGGTAAGAGCAGCAAACTGAAATTTGAAACAACACACCTCTCGTCCACAACACAGGAGGATTTGTGTGGTGAAATCTGATGGAACCAGTGGATCAGCGCTGTGACTCCTCCCTCTCTGTCTATCCTGATTCCTGCCCTCTCTCCTGCTGTAGTAGAGTTCATGCTCACCTTTACCTCCTGCCAGGGCAACTTTGCACCACATTAGGACTTTCATTTATTGGCTTACTTACTGTAATACCTTTATCTGCTATCACAGCTATACTAAGTCAACTATTTCTAGCTGGTTGCCTGTTAATAATTAGTAAAATGATCATTATTAATAATAAAATGCCACAACAGATGATTAGCCCAAAGAGTTTCTGAGTGATAGTACAATGCAATGTGCTAAATATTTATTTATTTATTTATTTTGCTTGCTGCAGCACATCTAGCCCTGGTGTGTGCATTGTGTTGCGGAAACAACTTAAGTCTCAAAGCTATAATGAGTCCCAGTTTGATTAATTTGATTTAGTAAGGGCATATTGCATTAAAATCAGCTAAAACTAAATGCAAAGAAACGTATGACCTGAGCTGACACATTAAATTTGTGTGTGGATGAGAGAGTTTGAGGATGTCTGTGTGTGTGTGTGTGTGTGTGTGTGTGTGTGTGTGTGTGTGTGTGAGAGAGAGAGAGAGAGAGAGAGAGATGGGGGGGGGGGAGAGTGTGTGTGTGAGTGAGATTTTGTGTGTGTGTGTGTGTGTGAGAGAGAGCGAGGGGGGAGGGGGGGGGGGGTAAGAGACCATACAGTCATATTGACTGTCTCATTTACAGATAAACAGTCGGGAGCACTACATGAAGAGACATTGAAGAGACATTCAAGAAGTTCAGAAATAATATTTTAATAGAAAGAGGGAGAATAGAATGAGAGAGAAAAAGGAGGGACGTCAAACGAATCCTCATTCAGACCAGATTCAGGACTAAAGACCTCTCATAGCTGGTAAGGAGTCCTTCACTGTAAGAAAGCAACAGATATGAAATTTGCAAGAGAGTTGGTTCCACTGTCACAGTCTTTATGTTCATTGTGTGTGTCTTTAAGTTATCTAGTCAGTTTAGTATGAAGTATGACTGATTTTTTTTTAACTGTATAATGAGTGACTTGATGTTTCTTTTGTGTCTTACTCAGGACTACTAAGTGATCATGTCAACTAATAAGAAGAAGGATAAAAGAAATAAAAAGGTAAATGTCATATTTTGATACTTACTCTCAATTGTATGGAAAGTAATAGGGATTAATTCTGTTGTCTAACACATTGTTTAATGCGATCATTTTTATAACACTTAGTTAATAATTAACCAATTATGAAGAGGTTTGAGGTGTGATATATTAGGTCTGCAAATGATTACAAAAGGCTATGCTAATGTTTGCTTATTTGCACATATTTTTTAAACCAATCAGAGCTCACCAGGATGAACTGACAGTAGTTAGAATCCCATACTTCCAAACAAAGTGTAACAGAGTTAAAGTTGTATTTTAGCCTGGCGAATGCCAAACTAAAAATCATGAGTGATATTTAGTCTGGAGACCTACCTATTGCATCTCTCGTAGCGGAAGCATCGTTTACGATTGTCCAGAGCCGTTTATTGGGCGCTACGAATGTCTATCATAGCGTCTGTACATAGCTCAGAGCCAATACCAGAGCCACCATGTGACGTAAAATGCAATCGAGGGCCGTACTAGTCCCTTTTTTTCTGTGATTGGATACCGAAAGTAGGCAAGAAAAACGACCTTTGCAAAGTGAAATGAAATAAGCGCAAAGGAGCATGGGAACTTCCAGGCTAGCTGTGTTTGGCAAGTCTATGTAATGCTGTAAACCATAACGGTTTTAAGTTGCAATGTGTCTTCAACCTCGGTCAGGCCACTAACTTGTGGTCCTTTGTTAACGTGCAGTTCATTTAAACTTCAGAGCGAACTGGGTGAATTGATAGCAATTGTAAATATTGCTGGGAAATTGGAATTACTCTGAAAAAGTTCTTAAGCTATCGCAAAGTGTAGAAATCTCAATGTACCCTAGCAGCCTCAAATATTTGCTCAGCCTGTACGTCTAGAAGCAAGCCATAGGGAATTTGATTGTTTAGCTGATCTGTTTTTATTGATGCTGATGAGAATGTAAATGTTACAATAAATCAAAATGTAATAAAGAAGAAAAGAGTGGATAACACTTTATAATAACGCTATAAATCGCTTGTTATACCTTTATGAATGTGTATAATTGTGTTACCGTAAACTAACTAAAGGCACACTCTATTAGCCTTGTGAGACCAAACTGATTTCGCGAGCTTCAGGTCAGCTCAGTCTGGCTACTCTCCATTGAAGAGAATTTGGAGCAGGTTGCCAAACAAACGAACCAATCAGAGTTGGCTTTGAAGCGAGTTGAGGTATGGCGAAACGAGAAGCGGGTTCGTACTTCATATGCTTCGTTGGTCCGATTGGTTGATTTGGCCCGTCTATCACCAACATAGGTGGTGATAGACAGGTGCTTTATCTAATCAGCCAAACTTAAACAATCGAAAACGAAACTAACGAACCAAAACTTCTTCAACGGATGGTTCCCAGATGGAATTGTGGAAGCAAGTCCATCTGGCGGAGTCAGGTTAACACTCTGTGTTTAGAGTCATACATTAGGTCAGGCTTCGCCGAAAACAACAGCCTTTTGATTGGTATTTACATCTTGTTCTTTGCGCTGTCCTATTAGGTGCAGTTTTGTAATATAACTGCCTAGATCCGCCCACGATTGAGTTCGGTCTATCTAGCTATGCTAGACAATATATTAGTCTAGACTATATATTAGACTATAAACAAAATTGCTGCTTCTGTTTTTTTTTTTTTTTTGTTTTTTTTCCTCTTAGGAGTCTCCCACAACTGATGGTGCCAAGCCTTCTTCCAGTTCCTCTACTGATCTTCCTTCACTCTTGAGTGATCCTCCTCCTCGCACAAAATGTGAGTCCATCTAGCTTTCAATATAAAATTGGTTTATAAAACTGTTTCTAGATAAACGGACAACAACTGCTTACAAATGGCAATCATACAATTAAAAGCTCTCATGTTTCTGCTAATGATTAAATATTCAAGGAAATAAATTTTGTTACACAGACCCTGATATTTATAGAGACATTTATTTATGCCTGTTTGTGATCGGCTTTTCTGGCTGTTTTTGGTGATATTGTAAACTTATTTATTTTCTCAGATGAAGGAGAAGAACATCTGTTTTTATAAATACCAATGAGTGTGAAAATGTATTAAACAAGAAAAGAGTGGATAACACTTCATAATAACGCTATAATTTGCTTACCCTTATGAATGTGTGTACACTGTAAAAAGTAAAACATTGCACTTGTTCAACCAATGTATATTTTTTCATTTCATAAACCTACAATTATTAGATTGTTCAGTGAAACTACATTTCGTAATTTTATGAGTCACTCAATCTATTTTCTTAGACTGATATAATATAAAATTCTAACTCAACAATGAAACTGAAATTTTACATTGGCTCAAAAGGACTTTTTCACGACTATGCCGGATTTGCGCATGTGCACGGAACTTTCGAGAAGAATGTTAACGTCTTGTCTGGTGTGTCAGCTTCATCAACCTTCTCTGGCTTCTGGTTGTGGTCCACTGAACAAAACTCGTCAAGAAGGTAAGGAAGGAATGAAAAAAAGCATATGTAGCACAGTCACGCTTTTTGTATTGGTATGTACTGTAATTTTAAAAAGGTGACCAGTTGAGACTCTTTTTGCTACCGTTTCCTAAAAGCTAATGGCAGTGACAGCTAACATGTGCAAGGCTAACACAACTTAGCTATCGATAACTAGCTTACAGGGGAGACTACCTACTGTAGGCAGTTAAATACTTAAATATCTATCTCTATAACATTACTGAAATGTGTTAACTCACTACACTTCGAAACCATATGCGTAGGCTAGTCAGCTAGCGTTAATTTTGACAATTTGGCCATGTTAATGATAGCATGCTATCATTGACATAGCCATTTTACAGCAAGCTAAGGAAAACCACTCTATTTACTCAAAGATGCCTCATGCCCAAATGTGAGGGATAATTTAGTTGAAATCTCAAATATATGTTGATACTGTCTACGAAATTAATTATAATGTTGTTCAGGATATTATTGTGAAACTTTCTAATGGACAAAGAATAAGTGTGGCTACTTTATCCTGTAAAAGTTTTAATGTAATGCTTCTAATACTTAGGTGCAATTTACTGGCGGATGTAATGTATTTCATGAATGTAATATTGTCTTGAAAAAAATCGATGCTATTCTCACGAATTTGTTTTATTTGATAGTGTAAATCCATGGAAGATACTAGATCTCTTGTGCTTACACCGATGTAGGCAGCCACTAGGTGGCATCATTGCACCATTTTGTATCAGTAGGAACGTGATTTTGCTGTAGGCAATCTTTTCAATTTGTGAAGGAGGAAATGTTTAGGAAATTTAGAAATTTTGGAAACGTGAAAAAACAAAATTTGTTGATGATACTGTACATCCACTCTGTAAGCTCATTGTGTATTCTACTACTTTCATTTTTTAGATCAACGCAGAGTTCATCAGAGTTACAACAGTGCTTCTGGAGTCGACATTCCTGCACCAGCTAGACAGGCATTCAGCAACACTTGCTCTTGCGGCATTTTGCGGGCGTTAGATGAGGTATGTACAACCGAACATGTCTTTTTCTCACAATTAACATCAGTGAGTAGAAATGCATGACATTGTAGTCACACAATAGGAATCTAAGATCAATCTAATATCCTCCAACAAGGAGCTCCCGAGACTAAAAGGACAAAGCAAATCTCCTTAGCCTTAGGACGTTGGGCAGATAGATCCATGGCTCATTGGGCTAGCCCTATTGTCAGGAGCTATGGTGAAGGAGATGCCCAGGGAAATGGGGAGAGGTGATGATGTGCTATTGCATGTGAGGAGTGGGTATGGTAATGAGTTGGGTATGAATAAAAGCGTGTAATTATAATGACTGCATTTTCTACAGGTTGTGGACATCAATACAAGGCGAGAATGTGTTCTCAGATGTTTGGTCATCTACTTTGGTACAGATTCGTCATCTCATCAAGGACATTCAGGTAAATGCACTGCTTCCCATCAAGCATGCACATACTTGCATATGGCCTACTACATAATTTCATAATTTCAGTCATTCAAGGTAATTAATTCTGTTAATTGTGACATATAGGTAATGGAAAACACTAAATTGAGTATTTTCAAGAAGTATTTCACATGTAATATAACATTACAAGTATCTTACAATTAATATAACATTAATATTAGTGTTAAAATTAAAATGACTAAAGTCAACCCTCTGTATTGTCTCTCCAGGATATGCCAGATGATGGACAGGCACAGTGATTGACCTGTCTTCATCAGTGAGACCGGCACAAGGGTTCTCATAGAGGACACAGAGGTTCTCAGGAACATGCCTTCCACTGCAACTGGTGCTGTTCTCAACCTTGAATATCCAAAAGAACTGATATTCACTGTGGAACTTTTGAAATCCTCATGGAACTTGACACAAGAAAAATCACTCCTAAAGTGCATCGGCTCTGCACTCTGCTGCACAGTCAGTGGCTGACTTACAGACTCGATCATTGCTTTGCACACACAGACACACACACAAACTCATGTTTGATGGCCAGTCCCATTTCGTATAATGTGAAATATTCTTTCATGTAGATCTCCACTATTATCTGCAATGTAATAATTCAGTTTGTTGTTCATTGGAAATGAGTAGATTGACTTTAGAGGTGGCATACTCCTTTACAGAATTGTATTTGAAATGTATTAGAAAGTACGTCATGTATTTTAAAGTACAGGGCAATCTTAACAGTGCCTTTCAACTGTATGAAATAAATATTTAAAAGAATGTTTGGTGTGATGTTTATTTTAATATTAAGATAATTAAGATTATTAGATTGTTAATTGCAAAGCCTTTTCTATCACTTGCAAAGATTCGATATTTCAGTTTGAATAAATCTGTTAATTTAGATTGAGCCAGTTGAAAAGTAATTTTTCAATTTAAGCCAATGTAAAATTTTCAATTACACCAAACCCACAAAAGAGTTTGTGTGAAATGCTAGAAATCAGTTTGGACTAAATTATGTTTTTTAGATTAGGTCAATGTAAAATCTTTATTGTGAATTGCTGCCCTATTATTTTACATTGATCCAATGAATCACTTTTTACAGTGTACAGCTTTATGGATACAGACTTTATAACCCCGTAAACTAACTAAATGATAAGCATTTTTAAGACGCGAGTTACAAAAGAACTAAGTACTGTAATGCATTGCTTTTTGTGGTAACTTGGTAATGTAAGGCATTACAGAAAAAAATTGTAATATTTTACTCTCAACAATTGTTAGTAACACAAGTTACAATGCATTTTTAACTTGGTATGAAGAGGTGTTTTTTTCCCATATCAAATTCGCCAAAAATCACTGATCATTCTGCAAGGGTAAAACATATTCTGTGCCGGAATTAATGTAGAACTTTACAGTCTCCGCTTCTCAACATTGATAATGAATTAGTGAAGGTCATAGGCTACCGGAGGGCCCGAAGAGTAACTTAAATGTAATGCAACAGTAATGTAACGCCTTACATTTACAAAACACTAATATTGTAATGTAAGGGATTACTTTAAAATGTCAGTAACCGGTAATAAATAACACATTACAGTTTTGCAGTAACTTGACCAACAATGATGGAGAGAGATGTCAGGGTTTTGGTTGCCAGGGTTTGTTCTACGAGTCTCATGATGTGTATGTGTTCTACAGTGTTGCCCTCTCCCTGGAGAACTCTGGACTGGAGGTGAGTTTTTTACTACCAGACCCCCAGATAGAGTTAATGCGTAAACAGTACAAAATGGATTTGGTGACGATATAAATCCAATATCCATAATCCAAGGTTCAAGGCAAATGCATTAGTGAAAGCTTTAGAAAAAATGGTCATGATGGTCTCTGACTCCCTGATCTGTTAGGAACCTCTAACATACAAATCTAAACAACAAAATATGTATATTGCTGGGTACAATACATTAGTATTAACCTGGCTACTGCCTTCCAACACAATTCAGCTCGATTCTCTTCTCCTTCAGAGGGATTCCTGAGGGGCTGGTTATGATCAGCTTACATGTTTTTTTCTCAATTAATAGCAATAGCAAGAGAGTGAAGTATGATTTGAGGAGTTTACGGATCTCCACGCCATACGTCAAGTGTCTTCGCATCCTGGTCCATGGTCCAGTGGGAGCAGGGAAGTCCAGTTTCATCAACTCCATAGACTCCATCTTCCAGGATCGCATGACCAGTCCAGCCCTGATTGGCGTGGCTGGTGATTATTTCACAAAGAAAGTAAGTCTGCAATTCCTGTCTGTTCAATTCAATTCAATTAGGCTATAGCCTTTATATAGTGCCAAATTACAATTTACGAATTTCTAGCTAGCCCACTGAAGGTGGGGTCGTTTTGTGGGAATATTTTAATAGTCCTTGTTTCTGACCCACAGCCCCCGCATAATTTGATATGTAGTGTCCATTTGATTTGTACTTTAGACCAGGGTTTTTCAAACTTTATTGGGCCGGGGACCCCTCATGCAGCCAATGTTTTTTCAAAGATAGCAAGACAATTCATAGCTATTTGTTCTTTCAGATGGTACAGTTTTAATGGTCGTGTAATTGCATGTGGCAAAATCTGACAGGGCTGTTTTAAAAATGTTCAAGGAAGGTGTTTTAGTAGTATTTCTATCCCTATGTACTTACACTTTACTTGCAGTTTATTTTTTGTATCAAACTTTTTCACAGACCCCCTGACCACAGACCTCAGTTTGAGAACCAATGCTTTAGACTGTGTGTGTGTGTGTGTGTGTGTGTGTGTGTGTGTGTGTGTGTGTGTGTGTGTGTGTGTGTGTGTGTGTGTGTGTTTTGCCATTTGTAGTTACACACCTACTATATCAGAGGTAAGGAACATTTAGCGTTCCTGCCCTTTGCTCTTTGTGACATCATCGGTCTGGAGGTAGGCCAGTCTGAAGGAGTGCAACCAGATGACATCATCACTGTCTTACGAGACCCCATCAGAGATGACTACACGGTAAATACAGTCTTTTTCAAAAAGTGAGCTCAACTCCAGATAGTTTTCTCAAGGCTCTGTGTGCGAGCGAATGGATTTGTAGTACATTTATGTAGAAAAGCCGCACTCTTGAGTGTAATTTTCTTATTTTCTAGCGTTAGCATGACAGACAAGACAGACGACAGAAGGCTCTGTAAGATGCTGAAGAAGGCTTAGGCTGAAATGTCTGTCTTGTCTGTTATGCTAACCTGCTAAAAATAAAATAAGAAAATTACACTTGAGAGTGCGGCTTTCCTACATGAAATGTGAAAGGTAAATACACAAACACTTCCACTTTAGGCTACTCCTAGCCTGGTTTTGGCCATCCCCTTTGTCAATGCTGTAGCTTCATACAAGGGTCTGGCATTCTCACCATTGACAAACGACTGCAAATCGTAACCCAGTTGCTAACGTTATGCACCAGCTTGGTCGCGAAGTAAGCTACGCTACAACAACAGAAACCCGACGTTATCTTTCATAACTCCCGGCCCTGCTTGCCTAGTGCGGTATGGAGTTGATCTCTGCAAATGATGCCAATTGCCAGAATGCCAGATGGAGTCGTGGATTGAAATTATTATTTAGGGGAGCTACGAAGGAAGGCAAAGCCAGGCTAGGCTACTCCACACTACACATGAAATATTCATGATGATATATTGGGATGGGAGTAGAGGGGAAGGCAATTCTTTTAACCTCACTCCCTCTCCCTATCCTTCCTCTAGTTCAAACCTATCAGCCCATGTTCACAATGGGATCCACGTTACAACAGTCAGAGTGACAGAATCCACTGCTTAGTGTATGTAATCCCGGCCGATAAGGTTTCTTGGACGAATATTGACATTTTTGGGAAGATGAAAGAAGTCAGATCCAAAGCTGTGAAATGGGGTGAGTTAACGTAATGAACAAGAAACATTGTACTAGAATTCTTTAAGACCTGCATAGATAGTATAATACATAGCATGAGCTTCTCTCTCTCTCTCTCTCTCTCTCTCTCTCTCTCTCTCTCTCTCTCTCTCTCTCTCTGTGTGTGTGTGTGTGTGTGTGTGTGTGTGTGTGTGTGTGTGTGTGTGTGTGTGTGTGCATATGCAATAGGGATTCCTCAGGTGGTAGTTCTGACTAAAGTGGATGAAGTGTGTCCTGACGTGGCTAATGCCATTAATCTAGTCTACAGGAGCAAGAAGATCAAAGAAAAGGTGTGTAATACACTTTAAAACTTTTTTTGGTACATATGTACAGAACTTCTGTAGAAGCGTACTGCATTTTTTCAGTTCCTTTATGAAAAAAATAGCTGCAAGCTTCTGGCAAACGGTAAATCTGTTGCCAAATGTTCATTAGAAGTTTGCCGATATTGACAAATTGTTTTTGTTGTAACTTGGTAAAAAAAGACCACAAAACAAGGATTTGCTGAGATTGCAACTTTATCTCAAATAATTGTAAGAAAACATGGTAGCTTCGCAGAGCAAGTCTCTCCTGGGCAGGCATGCTTTCTAATCTAGTATTCACGTTTTTTTTTTCGCGTCGGTCTGCTTGGCTGGCTGCAGCCCTGCTCGATTGCACCTTTTCTTACATCACACTTCATTTACCGACCCACACCACACATTTGGTTAGCCATTTATTGATATGCCTTATTTTCCTTATTTATTGTTAATTAGTAAAATCGGTGTGGTCTCCCTTTTATGTCATTAGGGTGCTGAACTGGGTCTTGACAATTGGAACGATCTACTGTTGGTTAAAGAACTGTGACGGCGTCACATTAGTTTTAGTGTCTCTTTACACATGTATTATTATTATTGCACAGAACATAAGGTACATAATGGCATATAATGTTTATGTTTCAAAAAGTATTAATATGTACGTATCTGTGTGATGATTGCTATTGCCCACTGTATGTTTGATGGGTAGAATGGGGATACCTCTTTAAGGTTTCGGCCGTCTGCAGTGCCCTGACCGCGCACCCAAACTTATATAGGTGTCTGCGCAAGGGGTGGGAGGCGGCCGGAGGATAGCAGCAGCAAGTGCGGTTGTGTGTGAGTGTGTGGCGCCAGTATATGAACTGCAGCTACTACAAGTTATATTATTGGTCTCCTTTGGGTGGTGTAGTAACTATATTAAAGTTATGAATGCATGTTCAACTGGGGAGACAAAAGAAACTTAATAAGAAGAAAGCGCACGGCCAGCGATCTATCTAACCGCGCGTCCCCAGCAGGCGCGTAACTATCGCAGGTTCAGCGGGTGCGGCCGCACCGGGGCCCGTGGCCTTGCAGGGCCCGTCCGTCGCCACCTCTGAAGAGATCAGTAACGTTTCTATCTGAACACTGCAGACACGTACGGGCCCCTTGAAGGAAGCAGTGAGCCCCTCTATGTCACAGCGTTCGCCTGAACTTAAATTATTTACATCTAAACATGCGGACGTTTAGCTTTATGTAAATAAATGACCGCTAGGATTATATAGGCGTAATTTACCCTGAATCTCACTTCATGGTGACACCTGAAATATTGTCCAACTTAATAGGGCAATGTAAACTATAGGCAAATGTGTATAAATTATTATCAACATATAGAGATAATAATCAGCGAAGTGAACAACAACGTGTATTTTGGTAGTCTAATTTGCTTTAGGCTACTAGGGATTGTGGGATAGCCTGGGATAGCCTGCGGTAGCCTAATGAACCTGCGCATTAGGCTACGTGCAGAGTTGATAGCGATGAGTCGAAGTATAAACAGAAGGGGTTTTCATAAACAATCTGATCCCAACATGTATAGCAGGATATCTGTAACGTAGAATATTATTTGAGGTGGCATCTCTCGTTTAAATGAAGGCCAGTTTCAGTCACTAAAAATGGCTGGGCTACTTTTGAAAAGTTTACTATTTGCAGCAGTTAGACGGTAACGTTAGTGAAGGTTTTTTTTTCTAATATGGATGAGTGGAGAGTTTTCATACGTGGAAAAGAAGAATCGAGATAGAGACAATTTTACTTAAAATCAGACGAGGACTGCTCAAAAGTAAGTTAAGAGTTTTGTGCATGGTGCGCCGTCACCAATGTTTCTCCTTTATTTAGGCTAATGAATGAACGGTGCGCTCGCTGTCATCAATTTGTGTCTTTGATGTGATAACGTTAACGTTATGATTAGCCTGGGATAGGCCGTTAACGTTACTTGTGTTTCATCATCTTCCCTGGCATTCGTGGACATTGTGCTTAGGGGGACCACCTTGATAATCTTGCTTGAGCAGCACGGGGCAAGAGAGACTCAGCACTAACGTTAACATTTGTGCATTTAGCAGAGGCTTTTTATCCAAAGCAAGGGTGAAGTGCAAGAGGGTGATCTTGTGCATAGTTGGCTACATTTGTCATTTATGTGTACATTGAGTCCGTTTTGACGTTTGATGCAGATGATGAGTAACAGCCTACATGTAAGCTAGAGTTAGGCTAACACCAGAGTCCATTTAGGGATATGTCTCCATAATTTTTTCTTGGGCTAAGGGGGGCCCGCAATGCACAGTCGCACCTGGGCCCGTGACAGACTTGTTACGCCACTGGTCCCCAGCTAAGGACGCGCTGGAACATAACATTCCCATCGGAATTTTCTCTACTGATCCGGTGAGATCCATTTCATTTTTTTTGTATTTTTTTTGTGGTATACCACCAGCAGCGATCGCATTTTTTGCCTTTTTTGTTTGGACTAAGTTTTTGCTCCGACAGTGGATAACCACGTCTCATTTCCTGGTTTGGATTATTGAAAGACTGTTGCGTGGCCATAAGAAGGCCTTGTGGATTTTCTTTATTTATGGACTTTTAGTTTACTTTCTGGACTTGGACTAAGGGGGGAATTCAGGGGGTTTTGTGGTGTTTCTTGTGTGTGTGGTGAATGCACAATATACCGCGCATGACGCGTCATTTAATTTAACAGTGTTTGCTGCGTCTTTTCTCCTTGTGGATTCAGCGCCGTCTGAATACATAATGTTAACGTTACTTATCTGCTGCTTGCATTGTTATTTTGCTGGTATTTGCATCTATGTTTTCATGTGTTTAATGGTGTATACTTTGACACAGTATTGAAAGTATTTACAGTAATTTAATTCATTCAAAAGAACCCCCTTGTGCGTTTAAAGTAGCACGTCCATTTTAAAAGAAAGAAGTTTAAAAGGGCGATTGTTACAGATGGTGGCCCGTACGGGGAATGAAATGCCAATTTTGATTTTGCTGTAATATCAGTGCATTGTGAATATTGTCTGTTTGGTTAACTGAGTATAACCTGAATTTTGCTGAAGCACTCACACCACACCGTTTTTTGCACTGCATTTAAGCATTGTTTATTGCATTACATTACATCACATTACATTATTTAAAATCTAAAAAAAATAAAATAAAATAAAATAAAAAAAAAAAAAAAAAAACATGGCTGCAACTAATGCTGAACCATTAGTGGAGATTGATGAGTCTCCAGAAGAGGAGGTGGTAGAGCAGGGCACCAGGGCGTCCACTCCAACATCAGGACATGGGCCTGATGAAGAATACCACCGACCGGTGGGAGATGAATGGGTCACGAGAAGATCACCGGAGGCTGAAATAACGTCAAGATTAAGTTCACTTTACATATCAGAACCAGACACTGACAATGAGGAAAGCATTGGAGAGGAGGGAAACACGTCTTACCTCACACTTCCTGCACTCACATCCATTACTACAGACTTAGGTGCAGTCATGGATAGATTGAGTACACTGGAAACTGATTTCAGAGATTCTGTTCAAAGTGCCTTGAATAGAGAAGCAGGCCTGAGGAATCATATGAACAATAAAGTTGAGGCGCTTGAGAAAGGCATGATATCCATGTTCAAACATTTTGAAGAGAAGTTATGTGAATGTTTAGAGAGATGGGATGGCAAATGGAGAGCAGTGATAGAACGTCTGAAGCGCACAGGCATTACGTCACTGCCCAGGTCTCTCCCACGCACTGGAGACACGTTCCATGCCCCTTGTAGTCGCTCCACTCCAGCACAAGCCTCACATAGTGTCTCTTTTGCCCACACATCCACTTGTGCTTTCACACAAACTTGTGCTCCGATAGGAACGCATAGGCCCGGTGGGAGTCTGTCCACCAATAGCATTGCCTCTTCTTCTCCTCTTCCCAACGTGACCACGGGAGACAGTACTGCCGTGGCTGCTCAGAGCACCACCTCGCCGGCTCCAGAGTCTGCCTCCATCCAACCAGCTCAAAGCAGCGCTCAACTCCAGACTCCATCTGCTGGAGTACTTTCTCAGCCACCCTCACAGCCTTTCAGCCTAAGCCCCAGCCTCTCCACTCCTCTGAGTGTTTCATACAGTCAAGCCACCTCCAAGCCTCCTGTAGTGTATTCCAAACCAGCTATCCAGATGGAGTTTCCTTCTTTTAGTGGCTCCAAAGAGGTCTCTGATGTTCTTAACTTTGTTGATCGCTGTGAAACTTTCTTTAATGTCCGACCATTATCTGATGCAGAGCTGATGGGTGTTCTGTCCAACGCTCTTAAAGGGCCAGCACATAGCTGGTGGATTGTGGCAAAACACAAAGTGCATGACTGGCCGCAGTTTCAAGAAGCTTTTAAGGCCGCGTTCTTGCCTCCTGATTACCTCACTGAGGTAGAAGAAAAGCTCCGTGACATGGTCCAGCTACCTGATCAGTGTCTGCGGGATTTTGCTTATGAATACCGTGCACTCTGCCTGAGGTGGAAGGCTGACATCAAAGAGGTAGAACTGGTGCGCAAGATCTTAAATAACTGCAACCCTCGGATAGCGGGATGCCTCCGGGGCACTGTCACAACCGTTGACCAGCTAGTCCAGATTGGCACCCTGGTGGAGAAAGACTGCACTTCATCCAAAGAATACTGGGGCAAGGTGGACCAGCAGAAGGCCAAGGAGAAGGGCCAGAAGAAAGTACAGGACAAGGGCACCTCAAAGGACACCAAGAAGACTCCCGATGTGGTTGCTGTAGTGCATCAGGAGAAGATGACTCCAATGACACTCCTGCGCGTTCAAATTGGTGTGAGGGGGAAGCAATGCTATGCTGTATTTGACACGGGTTGCACTTACTCCCTCATGCAACACAGTCTCTGGTTGGAGCTGGCTCGTGACGGTGAGCAGCTGAGACCGAGTGACAACCAAAGCTTTGCCTTAGCTGATGGAAAGACATACAGAGCCATGGGAAAGACACAGTTGATGTACACCTGGCATGAGATGATCTGGTCCCTGGATACATTCATCATGTCCGACAACCACCTGGCTTTCCCGCTCATTCTGGGCCTGGACTTTCTCAGCAAAACTTCAACCATCATTAATGTAGGAGACCAGACCTATGGGGTGAAGGGACCCACAAGCTATATGTTCCATCCTTTCTTGGCACACCCGCTTGAGCAACCCTTGAAGCAAGAGCCTGACAGGTGCTCCAATGCCAGCTTGTATGTGGCCGTACCATCTCTCACCTCTATGGGTCCACCACCCACACTGGAAGTGAGGCCTCCTTCCTTGTGTGACCATCCTCCAGAAGTCAGAGAATTGTTCCAGGCCTGGCCAGCAGTGTGCTCTGGGAAGCTGGGCAAAACAACAGTAGAAGAGCATAACATTTTCACCACTGATGAGGTGCCAGTCCGGTGCAAAGCATACAGGGTGTCCCCATTCCGACGCCAAATCATTGCTGACCATGTGGACCAGATGCTCAGGGATGGCATCATTGAGCCGTCACAGTCTGCCTGGGGTGCTCCGGTGGTTTTGGTCAAGAAACCTGATGGCTCCATCCGCTTCTGTGTGGATTTTCGGCATCTGAATGCCAAGACCCACCCAGATGCATACCCCATGCCTTTAATTCATGACCTACTGGAATCCATGCATGGTGCAGCGTATTTCAGCACCCTTGACCTGAAGTCTGGCTACTGGCAGGTAGCCATGTCAGCGGAAAGCAAGGCCAAGACTGCTGTAATCACACCCATGGGCCTCTATCAGTTCAGGTGTATGCCCTTCGGGTTGAAGAATGCTGGAGCCACTTTCCAACGGCTCATGGAGAGAGTCTTGGGGGAGCTTAGAGGCAAAATCTGTTGCGTGTACATCGATGATGTAATTATTTTTTCACCGACACCTGAACAACATCTCAAAGATCTCCACTCCGTCATGGCAAAGCTCCACCAGGCAGGATTGACGCTCAACCTAAAAAAGTGTGCCTTCTTCCGGCGGGAGCTGAAGTTTTTAGGCCATGTGGTCTCTGACAAAGGTGTGCAGGTGGATCCTGAGAAAACCCTGGCTGTGACCTCATATCCAACTCCCACCAACATCAAGACTCTTCAGCGTTTCTTAGGCCTTGTGGGCTGGTACCACAAATTCATTGATCATTTTGCAGACCTTGCTGCCCCTTTAAACCGCCTGAAGAGAAAGGATGTGGAGTGGGCCTGGACCGAGGAATGCCAGCAGAGCTTTGACCGGTTGAAGCAAGCCCTGGTGAATGCACCCATCCTCACGCAGCCTGACACTGCCTTGCCATTTGAAATCCACACGGACGCCAGTGACGTGGGCTTAGGGGCTGTGCTGGTACAGAGGACAGCTGAGGGAGAGAAGGTGATAGCTTACGCCTCCAGAGGTCTACGGGGTGCAGAATGTAATTACTCCACATCCGAGAAGGAGTGTCTGGCAGTCGTCTGGGCTGTTGAAAAGTGGAGACACTACCTTGAGGGAGTGGAGTTCGCCATATACACAGACCATTCTGCTTTGACTTGGGCCTTCAATTGTCCAAAGACCTCTTCCCGGTTGACCCGCTGGATTCTACGTCTCCAGCAGTTTCAGTTTAAGGTCCACTATCGCAAAGGGCTCCACAACATTGTGCCCGATGCACTTTCCCGGGCTGTCTCCCCTCCATCTTCAGCAGAAGCCTACGTGGCAGTGTCCACTTCTTGCTCTTCGGAGTTGCCTTCGTCCCTCTCGGAAATAAGGGAGGCTCAGGAAGCAGATCCGGAGATCATGGACCTAGCCAAGAGGTCTGACACCACCGATAGGCCTGACCGGATCGGGTTCACTCTGTTGCAGGGTCTCTTGTATAGACGGTCTCCAGTGAAAGACGGGGGAGACAAATATCAGCTGGTCGTCCCCAAGTCACTTGTGCCTGTCTTTCTCTCCTACTTCCATGACCATCCTCTGAGTGGGCATCTTGGCCGTCTAAGAACGCTCCTACGGATTCTTGAGGTGGCCTGGTGGCCATCCATATGTAAAGACGTCTGGCATTACACCAAGGTCTGTGCCATCTGCCAGA
Organism: Sardinella longiceps; assembly: GCA_027497455.2. Classification (NCBI taxonomy): domain Eukaryota; kingdom Metazoa; phylum Chordata; class Actinopteri; order Clupeiformes; family Clupeidae; genus Sardinella; species Sardinella longiceps. The sequence goes on from JAODXP020008668.1 coordinate 74,700, forward strand.
TGTATAAGGCCGAAAACCAAAAGCCAGCTGGCTACATGCAGCCGACTCCAGTAGAAGAGCCCTGGGAAAAACTGGGGGCGGACCTCATGGGGCCACTTCCCCGTAGTAAAAAAGGCAATACCTACCTCCTGGTCCTGGTGGACTACTTCACCAAGTGGGTCGAGATGTTCCCTTTAAAGGATGGCAAGGCTCACCGCATCGTTACCATCTTGAAGGATGAGATTTTTACCCGTTTTGGCGTCCCACGTGAGTTGGTCTCGGACCGAGGGCCGCAGTTCACTGGCAATGAAATGGCCAGCCTCTGCAAGACCTGGGGGGTGAGGCAGAAGTTCACCACCAGCTATCACCCCCAAGCCAACCTCACGGAGCGGTCCAACCGTACCGTCAAAACAATGGTCGCATCCTATGTGGGGAGCCAACACCGGAAATGGGACCAGTGGATCAAGGAGTTCTGCTTTGCCATCAATTCTGCATACCATGAGACCACGGGTCGGACCCCTGCAGAGCTCTTACTCGGGCGGACCTTAAAAGGCCCATTAGAGAGACTCATCAGTGCTCCAACTCCATGTCAACCGCCATACATGCTCCTGGAACGACAGAAGAATATGATCTCTCAAGTCAAGAAGAGGGTAGAGGCACGCCAGTCCAGACAAGCCAGGTATTATAATGCCCACAGGAGAGGTGCACAACTCCTGCCGGGAGACCTGGTCTGGGTTCGCACTCATCCCCTCTCCAAAGCATCTGAGCATTTCTCATCAAAGCTTGCGCCTAAGTGGTCAGGACCAGCTACTGTGATGAGAAAATTAGGCCCCATTAACTACCTAGTTCAGTGGAATGACCAACAGAATAAGTCAGACACAATTAATGTGGTCAACCTGAAGCCCTACTTCGGGGTTCAGCCTCCCGTACCTCCGGCTGGGGGGGGGGGATCTGTGACGGCGTCACATTAGTTTTAGTGTCTCTTTACACATGTATTATTATTATTGCACAGAACATAAGGTACATAATGGCATATAATGTTTATGTTTCAAAAAGTATTAATATGTACGTATCTGTGTGATGATTGCTATTGCCCACTGTATGTTTGATGGGTAGAATGGGGATACCTCTTTAAGGTTTCGGCCGTCTGCAGTGCCCTGACCGCGCACCCAAACTTATATAGGTGTCTGCGCAAGGGGTGGGAGGCGGCCGGAGGATAGCAGCAGCAAGTGCGGTTGTGTGTGAGTGTGTGGCGCCAGTATATGAACTGCAGCTACTACAAGTTATATTATTGGTCTCCTTTGGGTGGTGTAGTAACTATATTAAAGTTATGAATGCATGTTCAACTGGGGAGACAAAAGAAACTTAATAAGAAGAAAGCGCACGGCCAGCGATCTATCTAACCGCGCGTCCCCAGCTAAGGACGCGCTGGAACATAACATTCCCATCGGATTTTTCTCTACTGATCCGGTGAGATCCATTGCATTTTTTTTTTGTATTTTTTTGTGGTATACCACCAGCAGCGATCGCATTTTTTGCCTTTTTTGTTTGGACTAAGTTTTTGCTCCGACAGTGGATAACCACGTCTCATTTCCTGGTTTGGATTATTGAAAGACTGTTGCGTGGCCATAAGAAGGCCTTGTGGATTTTCTTTATTTATGGACTTTTAGTTTACTTTCTGGACTTGGACTAAGGGGGGAATTCAGGGGGTTTTGTGGTGTTTCTTGTGTGTGTGGTGAATGCACAATATACCGCGCATGACGCGTCATTTAATTTAACAGTGTTTGCTGCGTCTTTTCTCCTTGTGGATTCAGCGCCGTCTGAATACTTAATGTTAACGTTACTTATCTGCTGCTTGCATTGTTATTTTGCTGGTATTTGCATCTATGTTTTCATGTGTTTAATGGTGTATACTTTGACACAGTATTGAAAGTATTTACAGTAATTTAATTCATTCAAAAGAACCCCCTTGTGCGTTTAAAGTAGCACGTCCATTTTAAAAGAAAGAAGTTTAAAAGGGCGATTGTTACAGAACTAGGTGGAATTGTGTGTGTGTGTGTAAGTTCCTCGTCATATCTTCATGGCATTTTTCTGAAGGTTGGGTCTATGCAACTTCCAATGGCTCTCAGCAACCACTAGGGATGCTGTGCTTACTTTCCCTCCCTATTACCACAGTTTTGGCTTATTATTGGAAAGTACATTTGCTGTTAATAGCAATTTGTCATTATTTTGTAAAAATAATTTGCCACTAATGGCAAACTTCTAATGAACCTTTGGCAACAAATTTGCAGATTCTCCCACAACATTGCCAGATCTCCCACAACATTGCCAAATGTTTGCAGCAAGTTTGCTACAAGGTCATATTCACATGCAAATTAGTTAGCTGCAAAATTTCAGTATATTTTTCATTTTATTCGTGGTTGTATTTAAAAATTATTACAACATGAAGTTGTTCTTCCCCTGCGCCTTCAGAGGATAGTCCAAAAAATATTGAGTGCTGAGTGCCGACTCATCCTGCTGGAAAAGCGATTTTGAAGCATTTTACAGAAAACAGTCCAAGCCCGTTCCAAGCCAGTCCAATTTTGAACGTAAGGTCATGTGATCTCTGTGACACCATGTGCTCTCTCGAGAGAACACCTTCAGCTGGTAGTCACGCAGGTCAGAAGAAGACGAAACACTCTCAAGAAGAGTTGTATTAGTGTAGTCTTTACCTATTACCTCAATGGTACATAATAGAGTGTTTTTACATGAAATGTCCAGCGATGGTGCTCCAGTCCTTTCCCAGTTTTACAGAAAAAAATGGTTTAACAATTTAAGGATCTGGTCCTCTGTTATGCATTTTTAACATTTTACAAACACAAGCCAGTTATACTTGACATCCTGTGTGTGTGTGTGTGTGTGTGTGTGTGTGTGTGTGAGATTATGGAATGCAGTAACTATCTGGGCGTCCCCATGAACTGCATCTTCCCAGTGAAGAACTACAGTGAAGAGATCCAGCTCAAAGACGATGTGGACGTGCTGCTGCTATCTGCACTGGAAAACATCCTGAACTTCGCCAATGACTTTGTGGCAGTGATGGCACCCCCTCCTGCCATCTCTGCCAATGATGCGGTAACAACCTGTCCTGTTGGGAATGCCAATCATCATGTGTATGAGACGGTCGTTATCACACCTCCGGTGGCACAGATGACCCCTTATGGTAACTACATCAATGTGAATCGTATGGTTAACCAGGTTCAAAGAATTGTGGGAATCAAATGCTTATTTATTTTCAATTGATAATATAAGGGGTTTGTAATGCACACATTGTAACATATGATTGGATTACATCAGTAAAAGCCGTTTTAAAAAGACTTATGATGTCTCACAATGCAAAGAGATATGCCACCATTTTTCCACCTCTCCTGGAGTCGAACAATTGACTTTTAGCTCCAGCTTAGCATAGTTCAATAAATATAATTAGACCGTTAGCATCTCTCCTAATATAGTCTTGTAAAAGTGGCAAAGAATTCTCAGATTTTCCCAAATTAACACCTGACTCTTATATAGTTGCAACTTTTTCTAAAACCAGCACAAAATGAATTTGTTGATTTTCTGTGCTGATATGAAATGAAAATAGTCCCAGGTGAGGGAGAGGGGTGCGCTCAACTCAATAAACGTCAAAAGAGGGTTTGGGTGCGTTAAACAAGGGGAATAGGGGGAAGCATTTTGGACTAGGACAATGCAAGCGCTGAGACCAAAATGCTTTTACCCACATATGTAACTCTAGGTAAGTGGGTGAATAACCAATTTTCATAAAGAGGTGAACTATTCCTTTAATAGCTACTTTTTAAATGACATGTCAAAGACGGACATGTTTTGACCTATGCAGTCCAAGACGCTGAGGACGACATAGGCCGAAACACGTCCGTCTTTGACATGTCATTAATTGAGTTAAAGTTTGAGAGTGTGTTTACTCTCCTATGAAAATAGACCCTCCATAAATTGAATGAGAGTAGTTCCATGCTATAGCAGGCTAGAAAATCACGCATTATTGGTCTTAGTACACTTTGCAACAACAAGAGTCAGCAAAACTATCTCACTAATTCATAATCACGTTTGAACAAGACAATAGGAAAGCAGTAGTAGAGACAGTATGAGAGATGTTAATGGTCTGATCTGATCTATGTTAAGCTAAGTCAGATCGCCCGACACAGAGAATGGCTAGATGGACTTGAGAAAGATACAACTCAAGTGCTTAACTCGAGTGTAGGTGGAAAATGAGCATATTTTGCAAAATGCCGGCGTGTCCCTTTAATGTTATTTCAGGGTGATTGACTGATTGGTGAGATGAGATGTTTTCCCAGCTCATGATATTATGTTTGTGGTCCACAGAGCTTGACAAACCCTGGAGGACTGTGGAGTGGAGGTGAGGTTATTTTTCTTGGCTCAACTGCCTGCTACATGTACATCTGAAAGGGATTATCCAGCATGTTCAGAGTCAAGTACAAGAACTACAGCACATGGTTGAACAAAAAGCAAAATGGCAGCCAAAGGCAAAAGAGATGGAAATTTTCATAAAAGACAGATTACTGAACCAATGGCTGATGCTAACTAAATTGACAGTGAAACCGACAATACGTGCCAACTATGTGTGATTTTCTAGCCTGCTGTACCATGGATCTACTCTCATTATGGACGGACTATTTTCTTAGGAAAGTAAACACACTCTCAACTCTCAGTTAGGGGTTGGCTTTTGGTTCACAATTCAGTCTATGTTCCATTTTGTGTTTTACATTTCTTTACCAACAACACTTGGTGACCTGGAACAACAAGGCTTGAGAACCCCTGACATACAAAATTTTCAAACATGTTTCACTAATCACACAATGAATAAGGACTGGATGACCTCCATATGATTTATGAATGTACAATGTATATTTACTGTAGAACCGGTATCTTTCCACTTCTTCTCAATAAATAGCAAAAGAAATTATGTGAAAAACAATTTGAGAGAATTTGAGATCAGCAATCCAGCTGTGCAACAACTCCGTATCCTGGTCCATGGTCCAGAGGGAGCAGGGAAGTCCAGCTTCATCAACTCCATAGACTCCATCTTCCAGGAGCGCATGAGCAGTATAGCCCTAGCAGAAGGACTGACAGACCGTGGCTTCATCACAGCAGTGAGTCTTGGGCCTGTTGAAACCATATGATTTTGCCCTATCAGAGTGGACCATACATAATTCCTGAAGTTCAGTGAACTGTATACTGTGTCTACATGGGGGTTACAGCACATGGGGAACTCGTTCGACATTTCCATCTCATGACAATGTCTGTTTTTTCGGACATACATAGACTTTCCATCTGTTTTTGTGTTTTCTCTCTTAGCTGAAAACCCACTACATTAAAGATCAGCGTTATGGATCCCACCTGCCCTTTGCCTTCTGTGATGTCCCGGGTCTGCAGAGTGGACATGGTAAAGGGGTAACACGAGATGACATCATCAGTATCCTAAAGGGCCACATCAGAGATGGCTACATGGTAAAGATTCATACACTGTTGTACGCTACTGTGTGACACTGTTGTGTGTGGTGTTTTCCAAAATAATGATAATGACACACACAAGGACAAGTAAAATATGTCAATTGCATCTTGGAGGCATTTTTTTTGTTAAAGTTGGGTATGTGACCTGTTAGCAGGTATATTGGTTATAATATTATAATAATATTGACATAAGTGAGTTAAATTTGATCTGAAGATGATGACAATGATGACATCTATCCTTTTCTCTCTATATAGTTTAATCCTATCAGCCCATGTTCAGAAAGTGACCTTCACTACAACAGAAATCCTGAGCTGAGTGATAAAATCCACTGCTTGGTGAGTGTGGTCTCAGCCTATAACATCTCCTGCGTGGACGATGCTATTTTAGAAAAGATGAAGGCAGTCAGAGTCAAGGCTGCAAGTCTGAGTGAGTAAATGTTTGATTTATTAAATAAATACCGGTAAATAATGATAGCACCTTTCTGGAATAAGGGATAAAATGTGTGTGTGTGTGTGTTTACACGCACATCTGTCTCCCCATCAACAGGGATTCCTCAGATGACAATCCTGACTTGTGTTGATTACACATGTCCTGAGGTGGCCAAGGACATCAACCTCATCTACAAAAGCAAGAAGATCAGAGAGAGGGTGTGTACCATGCAGTGTAAGAGCATTTGTGCTAGCGCTATCTGTTTGGTTATGCTCAACTGTATGCATATGTTTGTTTAGATGCATGATTGCAGTAACAGACTGGGAATTCCCATGAACTGCATCTTCCCAGTGAAGTGCTACCATGAAGAGATCCAGCTGAATAATGATGTGGACGTGCTGCTGCTGTCTGCACTGACCACCATCCTCAACTTTGCCAATGACCACGTGGCAGAGATGGCAGCAATGGCGCCCACTGTTGCTGATGTGAAGGGTAGCAGCAGCCAGCATGTGAGCACTGATAATTACCAGCAGAAAGATCCTCCTCCATTACCACCACGTTTTGCCAATATTACACTGAAAAAAAACAAATGAAAATGAGTAGAAGAGATCAATACCATGAAGTCATCCTAGTCCGGATTGCAAACAAAATAGAGACCTCTACTAATTTTGGAATGTCATTCATTCAAATCACTCATCTACATTGTAATGAGTCATATTCCATATTATTTCATTAGTTCACGCTATCCACGAGAATTCATAATAAACTAACCTCAAGTTTATTTGTAGCTTCCCTTTCAAGTGAAGGGAGCACAGACTGTCCAACTTGGTGTGACACTGACCATGAGCAGTTAACTTCACATTGAGCTCAAGAGAAAGTGAGATTATGAGAGAGAGAATCAACAAATGACTTTAGCTGTATCTGAGGCCTGAACTTGGCATAGGCCTACATTTTCAATCTTGCCTACATTTGAGAAACCACATTGAACAGACAAAAAGATAAATTAATATTTCAAGTTGATATTTAGGCTACCCATAATGCTTGGAGGCAACTCAAAACCACTCTGTCATTGAACTGTGACTGCATGTGACCAATTAAAAACTACCATTTGACATTAATTTTATTTACTTAATTTTCTCAGTCTTTGTGGATTGGGAAAAAATGATTTTGAATTGGTGTCATAGAACTGTGACTGCAAGTGATAAAAAAATAATTTGATTTACTTAATTTGTGGATTGAGAAAAAAATGATTTTGTATAGTATATCTATTCTTAAAATATGCTGTAGGGGTTTGCCAAAAATATGAAGGGTATATTACAAATATAATCATGCATGGATTTTAACAAGATTACTTAAGTACATCTATTGAAGAAAATACTTTGCATGACGTCATCAATTTTATTGATGTAGTGTATCTTTTGTTATTGTGATATTTAAGAGGCATCCGAATTACTTTTTAGAGTGCAGGCTATAGCTAGTCTGTGACTGTGTGTAATAAACTTGACAGTCAGTGTACTGTATTTACCTAAATGTTTGTGACTACAGTTAGTCTGTGACTGTGTACAGACAACATAGTCATTATGTTTACCTAAAGGTTTCTGACTAGTTATTCTGTGCCTGATGTGTATAGACAAATAACTTAAAAGTTACAGTATGTCTCAACACCAGTGGGGCCTCTAGTAGGCTACTACGTGACTGCAGGCACACAACACTGTAACCAAACTCCAGCTGAAAGAGAGAAGCAGTTCAACCACAGACTTCCTGAGATGCTATACAATACTTGTATGTGTGTCACAGAACTTCATAAATAGTTTTACTGGAAGTAGCCGTTCATAAACACGTCTTTTGGAGCAGTTTAAGAACAGTTGAAGCTGAGGGATTACTCTACTCCTCTGGACACTGAGGTAAGGTTTATGCACTACAGTACTACTACTACAGTAGATAGATTATGGCACTTCTCAAGACAGCAAAAGTGCTAAGGGCTTACTACTCAGGGCTTCAGTCTACATGGAAAATTAGATACCTACAATCATGTTATTTCTCTACTAAAGTATACTATAGTGTTCGCAAGAAATATGCAAATAAATTTCTAAGTTTGTCATGTAAAAATAAAAAGCTAAATTTTGGTATGGACTATTTTGTCTTCCCAAAATATTGGTTGTGACATGTCACTATGGTCCCTATGCAAATTTACGCCATTGCCTGATCTAGCACTGTGAAACATATACAGACAAGGGTCAAAGCACAAAATATGAGAGCTCAATCAGTCCTCAAAGGGAATATCAATCAATCAAGCAATATCCCAGTCAATTATCCAGGAAAATAACTGTTATTTTATACATATTACAAACAATATATCTGTATTTCTTCCTGATTGTTGAATTTCTCTGGTTATAGTTTCATATGGCCCCTAGGGGGCGCAAGTGTCCCATAAAGGCTATGAGCTCATACACAGAGGAGTCTTGTGATTGTGTCCAGTGTGAAGAGGAGGTTGAGGAGGACCATATGATACAGTGCCCCCACTGCCATGGAAGTCAATGTCTGAAGCAGAGCCTTCACTCCTGGGATCACCCTACACCAGTGGTTCTCAAACTTTTTCTGTCATTCACAATACATGTATCTCCGTGAGGAATACTTTACAAGTACAAGATTTTTGTCAATGTTAGAATTTTCATGTTGCTAATTCAAAGACAAACTTCTCTTAAACCCCTCATCACAGCAACTAGTAAAAAACAATACCATTGGAAAGCTCCATTTACTGTCATATGCTCATATCTGACAAATAGCTGTGAATTCAGGGGGCATGGTCGATCGTATGTAGATGTCTCGCGCCCCACCTGTCATGTGTCTGCGCCCCACTAGTGGGGCCCGCCCCACACTTTGAGAAACACTGCCCTACACAGACCAGACAGACCAGATCCATTGACAAAAGCTGACATTTAGCTTGAAATTCAACTCATGCAACTCATAGACCAAAGGTGTCAGTCGGGGCTGTAGAATAAGATTCACTTTTTCACTATTTTCTCGGTGAAGTTATCCAATTGAGGTCATACCGATTTTCCCGTGTTCCTTCCTTTGGAGTCATTGGGAAACATTGTCCTTGACCTGAAGGAATCAGATAGGTTTAATGAGTAGTTGTACATGTTATAAACAACATGTGTAAATCAGTGCTGCCTCTAGCATTTCACAGTAATCCAGTTTGCAGAATCTGTTGTGTCGGGTCCATGACATTGAAACTGATAAGATAAGCCTAACCGATTGTCTAGCACCGGCTTGTCTGACAACGTAATGCACAAAAATGATCATATTTGGTTTGTACTCTTTGGTTTGCAAATAAATTGACATTGATTGCTGAGAATGCACAATGAAGTTTTTTTTTAATATTCCAGTGACTGTAGATGGAGCTCCAGAGATTTAAAAAAACACAGTCCTGCTTGATGTCCCTATAAAGATTTGCCTTAGGTATATAAAAAAACACTTGTTAGCTGCCTTATTGGTTAGTTACAGCAACTGAAGGCTTGTTTATTCTATTGTAGTGGGATATTTAAAACACCACAGTAAAGTTTCTTCTCACCTGTGCAGAGCATTCCCTGCTCACCGCTCTGCTGTATTTGTGTTTACTGTCCTTACGGCAATCTGAACACCATCACAAAATGTTAGTAATGTTACACAGCTTCCCGGCTCACAGCTGTTCAACTGGACTTTGTGCCCTCGCAATACTGAAAAACAAATTGATGACAGACCTGTAGTTCTATGATAGTTGTCTAGTAACTTTTATGGCCTTAACAACTTTCCTTTTATTCTACATTTCTTGTTTTTTGTAACATATCGACGTTCACAGTAATCTGAATTCAGTTTATTCCATATAAGACAATGTATGACCTAGACATCTACCATTCAAAAGTAGGGCAGTTTGTTGAGTGGTGTGACCACCTCATTCTAAATCCAAAATTAGGTGGTAACCACAGCCCAGTATCTATACACCAGCAACCAATCACACAGATGGAATCATATAAATATATTGGTGTCTATATAGCTCCCTAACATGTAACACTCATGGGTCAACTGGTTGTGTTCCCACCTGCATCAAAGACTCTACTTTTTGCGGCAGTTACGATATAGAGTCGACCAAAAACTAATGTTACGGTTTTATCATGCAGTGCTGCAAAGCATTATTAGATATGGCATAACCAGTTGGTTTAGGACTCTGCCTATCTCTTTAAGATCAGAATTAAACTATCTAGTCCACACAGTCCACACAGTAATGAAAAGCATTGCAGTGTAACAACCCTCAGTCCATCTTTGATCAATGTGTACTGAAGCAAGCAGACAGGTGTCACGGCCCCAGTGGGGCTCTTGTGTCATTACTTCCTCCGGGAGTAGCAGAGTTCCACCAGGGCACCAGGGGTGCTCCTCTTTCTGTGTCTTCCTGGCAGGCTGGCTCTCTCTCTTCACCCGGAGGCCGGCTCTTTGCTTGGTGCCTGTGTGCTACAGGCCTGATGCCGGCTGGGGAACCTTTTCATTATTGTTTGTCGTGGATCTACGCTTTTGTACATATATTTTTGTAAATAAATTATTGTTATTTTTCGGAAACCCCTCGTGTGATCTCCCTTTTTGCCACAGTCCGTGAGCCAGACTGTGACAGATTGGGGGCTCGTCCGGGATTGCCGGTTCAGGGTGTTCATGTTTTGCTGGGTAACCAGTTAGCTGGCAGCCGTGTGTTTGCTAATATACCATCATTAGTAGTAACTTCCTCTCCTGTTTCCAGTGACTCTGATGAGAATGTCCAGTGTTTTCCGGAGGTGTTTTCGGCGTGTGCAATAACTCGTGCCATGGTAAAAGCTCAGCCTGAAGAGCAGGTTGAGCGTGATGATGAGAATGTGGTTTCTCCTGTGCCTGTTTCTAGTGCTTTGTTTGGCTCCCGCAGTAATCTGGCATCTGAGCAGCGTGCTGATCCAACACTCCAGGACTATTTCGGTCAGGTGCTGTCAGAAGTGGACGGGGAAAGTGCCTTGAGAGGTTACCTGCTACAGGACCAGCTGTTGGTGAGAAAATGGGTGCCGCATGTGCACGATTTTCTTGGTGATCCTGTGTTTCAGATTGTGGTTCCTGAGAAATTTCGGCAGGAAGTGCTGCGGACGTCACATGATGAATCTGGTCATCTTGGGGTCCGAAAAACGTATGACAGCATCTTGAGGTACTTCTTTTGGCCGCGTTTGAAGCGGGATGTGGCTGCATATATTAAGACCTGTCACACCTGTCAGATGACCGGGAAACCAAATCAGACTATTAGTCCAGCTCCCCTCTCTCCTGTTCCGGCTATAGCCCAGCCATTTGAGCACCTGTTAATTGATTGTGTTGGCTCGTTGCCTACCTCAAAATCGGGCAGTAAGTATTTGCTGACTGTAATGTGTCAGAGTACAAGGTATCCTGCTGCTTTTCCCTTGCGAGTCATTAAGACTAAGCCTGTTGTGAGGGCTCTCACACAGTTCATATCCATCTTTGGCATCCCAAAGGTCATACAAAGTGATCGTGGTTCAAATTTTTCTTCCAAAATGTTTGCACAGGTATTGCAACAGCTGCGTGTTCAACAATGCCAGTCCTCCGCTTACCATCCGGAGAGCCAGGGGGCGCTGGAGCGCTTTCATCAAACCTTAAAGGCGTTGCTCCGTAGCTACTGTGTCCAGTTAGGACGTGACTGGGAAGAGGGCTTACCTTGGCTCCTGTTAGCTGCTAGGGAAGTGGTTCAGGAGAGTACGGGATTTAGCCCGAACGAGCTGGTCTTTGGGCATAGTGTGCGTGGGCCATTAGCTCTGCTCTGTGATTCTGTAAAGCTTCCGGAACCCCCTCAGAATATCATTGACTATGTTAATGGGTTCAGGCAACGTTTGTACTTGGCTGGGGAGCAGGCCAGGAAATTGCTGGCCTCCTCTCAAGTCAAGATGAAACGCCTGTATGATAGGAAAGCTGAGGTTCGTCAACTTAGTCCTGGTGACCAAGTGCTTGCGCTGTTTCCTGTTGCTACATCTCCGTTCCAAGCAAAGTTTGCAGGGCCCTACACTGTACTTCGCCAACTTTCTGATGTGAATTATTTGATTGACACGCCAGGTCGTAGACGTAAAACACAAGTGTGTCATGTGAATCTGTTGAAGCCCTATTTCGCCCGGGTAGCACATTCTTCTGTGGCAGGGGAGAGTGTGCGGCTAGGTACTAGTCCTTCACTTATGGTGGATGCTGTGAGAGGGTATTTGTCTGGTGATGTGGATTTACTGGATGATGATGGGGTAGTGGCTCCGGATGAATGTAGGTTACGTGGCAGGCTTAAGAATTCTGAAACTCTGTCTAATCTTGAGTCTGTGTGTGGTCACTTGTCTCCTGAGCATTTCACTGAGTTGTCTGCTTTGATTAATGAATATTTGTGTCTCTTTAATGATGTTCCATCTCGCACAACTGTAATAGAGCACGACATTGATGTTGGGGAGGCGGAACCCATCCGGCAACGTTTCTACAGAGTGTCTGAACAGAAGCGACAAGTGATGGAGTCTGAGGTCCGTTATATGCTGGATAATGGCATTGCGCAGCCTTCGTCATCTGGCTGGGCTTCCCCCTGCTTAATTGTTGATAAAGCTGACAAAAGTCCAAGGTTCTGTACAGACTATCGAAAAGTTAACAGTGTAACCAAGCCCGACGCATACCCGTTGCCTCGGATAGAGGACTGCGTCGATAGAGTAGGTTCCGCTCGCTTTGTCAGTAAATTTGACTTGTTAAAGGGATATTGGCAAGTCCCTCTGACCCCACGTGCTAGAGACCTCTCGTCATTCATTACTCCGTTTAGTTTGTTCTCTTATTCAGTCATGAGTTTTGGACTCCGCAACGCTCCTGCAACGTTTCAACGTTTGATGAATATGGTTGTAGGGGGCGTGGAAGGCTGTTCTGTGTATCTTGATGATGTGGTCCTTCATAGTAACACCTGGGAGGACCACATTGTCCAGATGCGGCAGTTGTTTGACCGTTTGCGCGAGGCAAATTTGACAGTCAACTTGGCAAAATGGCGACTGTTACTTACTTGGGTAAGCAAGTTGGCCAAGGCCAGGTTCGACCAATCCAGGAGAAGGTTGCCGTGATAGAGCAGTATCCGGTGCCGGTGACCAAAAAAAGATCTCATGCGTTTCCTAGGTCTGGTAGGGTACTACCGGAGTTTTTGCAGGAACTTTTCGGCAGTGGTGGCACCCCTAACAGACCTACTTAAGGCTAAGGCCAAATACATCTGGTCAGATTCTTGTCAACGAGCATTTGATAATGTTAAAAGTCTTCTGTGTGCCGCGCCTGTCCTTGCTGCTCCCTGTTTGGAGCGTCCTTTTGAGTTGCAGGTGGATGCGAGTGATCGTGGAGCTGGCGCGGTGTTGGTCCAATCAGACGATAGTGGTGTTCTGCGTCCTGTTAGCTACTTCTCAAAGAAATTCAATGCTTACCAGTTAAATTATTCTGTAATCGAGAAGGAAGCATTGGCCCTGGTGTGGGCATTACAACATTTTGAGGTCTACGTCGACTCATGTGCCCCACTAGTGGTTTATACAGACCATAACCCATTAGTTTTTCTTCATTCTTTGTCCAGTCCGAATAGGCGTTTGATGCGTTGGTTTTTGTTTTTGCAGTCTTATAGCCTGGACATTCGCCATGTTAAGGGCAAAGAAAATATCGTGGCGGATGCCCTATCTAGGGCAATCAGTGATTAAAATCTATGACTGACTGTTCTCCCTGTCTTTCTGTCACTCTCTCTTCTAACTCCTTGCTCCTCTAGGTACCGAGAGTAGCTGGGTTGTTAGTTGGTGGGGGGGAAAGAATTTGGTAAGTTGACACATGTGAACATAAATACGCACACATGCCAAACATGCATTATACTGATAGACGTGCTATCTCTACATACTGGGTTGATAAACAGTACTGTACTTGTTGTGTTAGTGGTGGTGGCTATTGCTTACACAGTTATGATTGTGTTGTGGGTTGATTTGGGGATTTTTGTAGTCTAGTTGTTAGACTGGTTGTTGGTGGTGGTTTATAAATTTAACTGTTGCCAAATTGAGAACTGCTCTGAGTTAGGGCTGGTTTTCTTTGAATTGTTTGTGTTGTGCCTTCTGGTTGGAACTCTGCTCTTCTGGGGGGAGGTGTCACGGCCCCAGTGGGGCTCTTGTGTCATTACTTCCTCCGGGAGTAGCAGAGTTCCACCAGGGCACCAGGGGTGCTCTTCTTTCTGTGTCTTCCTGGCAGGCTGGCGGAGAGGAGTTGCAGATTGGCTCATACCAGGGCCCGGTGTGGGCCAATCCCTTAAAAGTCAGAAGACCTACCACTCTCACTCTCTCTTCACCCGGAGGCCGGCTCTTTGCTTGGTGCCTGTGTGCTACAAGCCTGATGCCGGCTGGGGAACCTTTTCATTATTGTTTGTCGTGGATCTACGCTTTTGTACATATATTTTTGTAAATAAATTATTGTTATTTTTCGGAAACCCCTCGTGTGATCTCCCTTTTTGCCACAGTCCGTGAGCCAGACTGTGACACAGGCTTATGACACAAAGGGCATCTTACAAACATGTTATAAACACAAAAAAACTCAATTTAGACCACAGAGGGCCTTAAATACCTTAATCGGCTATCAGCTATACAAAGTCACCTGTTCCTCTAGCTGGTAGCCTGTTAATAATTACACTAAAAATGCCAAATAAAATGCGGCAACACCTGATTAACCAACAGATGTCTCTGCAACCATTCGTCCAACTGACCTAAAATTCGGCATGCATCTTGCTAATGAAATGAGTGAGTGCACTGCCAAGTGTGATGCTGTTTGGACAAAGATTAGTAAAGATATTGTTAAATGAAGCTCAGTAGACTCCTGCTGCTCTAACTACGTAGCCAATCCCCCTCTCACTCCCAGTGCAGTGCTTTCGGTTTCGGTGGAGAATAAAAGCCTTTGCTACACAGGCAATTCACTAGTTACTTTAAATTTCAGGCATCAGCTTTAGGACTCAAGAGGTTTTACTGACAGCAATTTTATAAATAGCCGGACTATGACTATAAATAGGCTAGATTACCTAACTGGCTGATTTATCATTGTGATCGACCACTGTGGGACTCACTGAACTAGAACAAGCAAATATTTCTCTTCCTCAGACTGTAATTCAAACCATGTTCACAAAAAGCATGAAGGTTTGAGTAGGAGTAAGTTTCTTTGTATTGTTAGGCATTTTAGCGATCTCCTTGCACATTTTCCGACAGTTGTGAAACAACATAGAACGTCCTAAAAATTATCCCTCAGCGCGTAAAATCGCCTCATCATGTATAAGGTCTAGCCTGAAATTTTAAGTGCTCATCCTGATTCAGTCAAGAACGAAGAGGCCATCTCAGAAAAAAAGATCAAGATACCTACAAAGAGAATAGTCGACTGCAGCTTGACACAGTGCAGAGAAAGCCATTGTGCAAGCATCGTAGGCCCCGAGCACCGAAGTAAGTGACATGTGCGTTGGCCTGATTTTCTTCTTGTTATTATTATTTTTTTAATTGATCTTCTATTAGCCTATTCATAGATTTTCTTAGCATTAGTTAATCTTTACAGCGCAGTCATGTAAAGGCCATAATTGTAGCCTTCTTGTTTTGTATTTTACTATTGTTAACACTTTTACCATGAATGTTGTTACTGCTGACCATGTTTGTGTCCTTTGACTAACCCTAAATTTTTATTTTCTATTCTTTATTTTTTTAATGGGTGTCCCTACTACTATTAGACTACTTTATCTCCCTTCAGAACACCATTCTCTTCTCTGATTGGCTGCTAGGTGACCATTATTTCCAGATAACTGGCTACTTTGGAAGTAGTTCCAAAAAATAGCTCATCTAATAACTGATTACCGTTCCTTATGAATGCCTTTTAGAATGGTATCTATAACAACAATAAGCAGCTTTGTAGAACTACTTTCAACTGAAAGTAGTACCCAAACCGAACTGGGCCCAGTTCCCCAAACCATTCTTATCGCTAAGTAGTTCTTTACCTTTTCTTTAACCTCCTCTTAACGTTAAGACGTGATCCCTGAAATGTTCGTACACTAAGTGTATTTTCTGTAAGTCATACTTTCGTAAGGGTGGTCTGGACCATTCTTAGCTTTCTCTTATCACAGTTTTTGTCTGAAACATACGCTTTAC
Organism: Sardinella longiceps; assembly: GCA_027497455.2. NCBI lineage: Eukaryota > Metazoa > Chordata > Actinopteri > Clupeiformes > Clupeidae > Sardinella > Sardinella longiceps. The sequence continues at coordinate 90,822 of JAODXP020008668.1, forward strand.
AGCCTTAAAAATGTTGTATTGATCGCAATACTTGCGTATTTACTGCCAAGGAATATCTGAATTGGTTTCTTTGCATTTTGTGTTTTATTTTGCATGAATTAAAAATCGCCAAAATTCACTAAGTTGCTTTGCTTTTCAACCCTTCTAAAATACAAACATGTCACATACACAACTCATATTGGGACACATTATATTTTTACTTATATTGTATTACGCATATTTCTTGTTAACTGCAGCACCTTAATTCCGGAACAGACATTTTCACACATGCTCTAAAGAAGCGCAAATGACAAAAATCAATGCCAGAAACATGGATTTGACACCTTAAGTGATGGCTAAGAACAACGTAGTAAAGAGGACTCTAAGAAATAGTTCGGGGAACACACTCAGAAAAGTACACAACTTTGGTAAGATATATCTTTTGAGTCTTCTTAGTATGCTAAGAGTGAGCGTTATTGTGGAACCGGGCCCAGGTTAACTTCTTTTAAATTGGAGTAGCATGTTTCTTTTACGTTCTATATGCTTCTTTGAACATACGACAGATGAATACAAATGGGAGATAAGCGGGATAGCGACCTCCGAGGTGACCAATTCTACATAAATAATTAGCTTGGCGGAGTCACCCGTCTCCGTGCTGCGCACGTCGCCTGGAGTTCTAGATTCCACATCGCCAATTATTTCTGTAGAACTGGTCACCTTGTCGGCCGTTATCCCTTACATATTTGACAGTAGCCTAGCCCTCGGTCTATTCTGACATACTGGTGTTAGCCCCCCCCCCAAGCAAAAAAAATGTGGCCACCCTAGTGTGTGTGTGAGAGAGAGAGAGAGAGAGAGAAAGAGAGAGAGAGTTTGAGTATGTGTCTAAGTCCATTGCTGCTCACTGACTTTTATGACAATCATTGCCATAAAAATGTCCTCTGTTGGAGGATAAAGAGACCACATAGTAGGAGAAACGGTCCAGAGCACAAGAAGACAGTGAAGAGACAATTTATACACATAAACTTAAAATAGAAAATTAGTAAAAGAAAAAGGACATCTGACGAATCCTCACTCTAGACATTGGACGAAAGACCTCTCAGAGCTGGTAAGGATCTGCAGTCAGTGTCTGCAACCTCTTTCTTTATTTTTTAAAGAAGGCAACAGACATTGCCAGAGTTGTTTCCTTTTAGTCCTTTGCGTTCACATTCTCTGTCTTCAAATTATATGGTGTGTTTCCATGTCTGTGTGTCTTTAGTTCCATTTCACATCTAGTTAACATCAATTTCAGTACAGTATGACTGAATTTGTAACTGTATACATCACAGACCTTTCACTTTCACTTTTCCTCTCCTTCAGGCTCAGGTCTGCTAATGCTCATGTTTCATGAACATATGTCAAAGGTATGGCCTTGAAAGAGTTACAGTATATTTTCACCCTCTTGTCACTAAGTCACCTGCTGTACACTGTAAAAGTAATTCGGCAGCCTCTTAAATTTCACAATAACAAAAAGATACATTAAATCGTCAATAAAACTGGGTAACGTCATGCAAGGTATTTTTTCCAATAGATGTACTTAAAGGAATTTTCCAGAGTCAATCAATACGTAGTCCTGCTGTTTAATAGTGCTAAGCGCTATGACTGAATTTTTTTCAACGTAGACTGCTGATGCTAACAGAATTGGGCATGTCAAAACGAAACCAAATCGATTCGGTTTCATTTTGACATGGCCCATTCTGTTAGCGTTAGCCCAAGTTTTGCCATCTCATAATTCAGTCATTGAGGTGGCTATCAATAGTGCTTGGCAGCACTATAAATCAATAGGGCTACATGTTGATTCACTCCAGATAATTCCTTAGTGACCTTGTTAAAATGTTAAAATGTTAAAAAGAGTGATTATATTTGTAAGATACCCTTCATATTTCTGACAATCCCTGACCAGTGGCGTTTTCAAGACGACGTAACGTTACAAAAGGTTTACTACGTAACCCATAGGGATGAATGGGAACTGTTACGTTACGTTACAAAACAACAACAACAACAACACATTGAATTTCTGTGGCGCCTTTCGCTCACCACACACTAGCTTGAGGTGGAAAGTGAGGGAATTATTGAATGAGCCAATTACAGCGGGGGATGATTAGGGGGCCAGATTGAATGAGCCCGGTTGGGACTTTAGCCAGGACACCAGGGCTGTATTTCACAAAACCAAGATAGGGGATTTAGGCAGGCTTACTGGGTTATCCTGGATGAACATAGCCTTGACTTGGTTTCAGAGAAGAGGCATATAAGTTACTATGGGAATTTATACTTGGAAGCTAGCCTGCTCCTCACCAGGCTAAGTGCCAGGCTTAGTTTATTCTGATGTTAATTCTGGTATCTCATTGGTTCACTCAGTTGTCACTCCAAACAGACCCTCACGTGTTAGAAGGATTCAATAGTCTGTAAACGTCTCACCATTGTATTAACTCGAAAAGATGTCAGAAAATCACTATTTTGCAAAATGGCAGTTCGTTTTACAAGTATTTTATTTTACAATAATGATTTATCATGTTAACCATTGCTTCCTTATTGTTAATATTCATATGATAAGAAGAAAGCTGCCAAAGTAAAAATGTGGGACATATTGGCTAAAATATATGCCATAGATTCGTTGAGAAAGACGATGTAAAGTGTTACTGTTTCAGTGGCTTGCTTTTAAAAGAAACAAACTAGGTCGCATTGCAAGATGAGGACGCAATCACAGGTGGGAGCATACGTATTTGTGCAGTGAGCTGTCTGCCACGCCTTCTCTCTGAAGTTTGCAGGTGTTATTGAATTTCCCGTCTTTAATATAAATAGTTTTGCTTCCTTGTAAGCGTCAGGCAATTACACTTGCTTTCTTCACGCAAACTATTATATTACATGCGTGTTTCAAATTCACACCGTGAGTGAGTTTGTTGAAAAACGAGCACGCGCGTGCATACAGAATTACTTAGATCCGGCTTGACCTCTACGCCTCAACTCATCCGTGCTTGACATTCATGAAACGTTTTGAGCTTGTTTACCTAGAAGAGGCTTGGTCAAGCCCCGTCTTCGTCACTTATCTACCCAGGAAACTCCCTACTCTTTGCGACAAAGTGTCATGGGATCTTTTATGACCATTGAGAGTCAGGACCTCGGTTTAACGTCTTATGCGAAAGACGGCCTCTCCTGCATCACAGTGTCCCCGTCACTGTGCTGGGGCATTGGGATTAATCTTAGGCCAGAGGGAAGAGAGCCACCTACTGGCCACTCACCAACACCACTTCCAGCATCTACCCAGTTTTCCCCAGAGGTCTCCCATCCATGACTAACCAAGCCCACACCTGCTTAGCTTCAGCTATTCAGCTGAGACAGGGTACCATTGGTCTGGCTGCTGAACACGTTATGCTAGTTGAATTCGCCACTTATGTTACACATTTAACAAGATTCATTTTTCACTCAAAATTGACGAGATGATTAGCATAAACTATTTCTCTATTGTGAGGTACTTGGAGAGAATTTTTAATTTGACTTTACCGGGTCTATAAGTATTTCTATACTTAAATGTTGTAGGATATTGGAAAAAAAATATGATTGATATCTTAGTAACCCATGAATTTTAATAACAAGATTACTTAATAATTAACATCTATTGGAAAAAAAAAATAAATAAAAAAATCTTACATACTGTTACCCCATGGTATTGAAGTAACGTACCTATCTATTTGTTATTGTGATATTAAATAAGCAGCTGAATGACTTTTTATTGACCAACACAAAAGACTGTCAAATAG